>JALMQS010000128.1:37460223-37613257 GCA_024734495.1 Forficula auricularia | reverse complement strand
AAAGCTAACTAAATGGTTAACCGATAAATTAATTATTTGATCTTTTTCGGTACACGGTTTTGGTATACTCAAATAACTAGTTTACAAAAGTGCTTCTTTATAAAAGAGTCGCCCTTTTCAGAAACCATGTGCTGTTGGCATTTCTACAGCCTTCCCGATTTCAAATGTGATGAGAGCATCCGCATTGCAAATGAATGACAAGGCCTAAAGGGAGATAGACATTGATCCACGTCGGCCTGGGGAATCTCGCCGAAGAAATACACCTGACCTGGAGTAAGCTTCCGACCTTCGAGTCACTACGAGCAACAAATTCTAACGATAATTCAATTTTGTAGATGATATCTCATTGGGCCAGAGAGGAACATATATAGCCAATCCACAGGCAAACCAACAATTCTTGGCAGCATACATAAATTTTGAATAGATTCACAAACCAATTATAATTCATCCTTACTCATAAATAAAATAAAAATCTTTAAATTGAAACAACCCTCAATATCCATTTTAAGTTATTTTCTATTAGTCTTATTGCTAGATAAGGCTGAATAGTCTTATTGCTAGCTTCTCAATTGCAACCAGGGTGCCAAGAGAATCCTTGGAGGCCACTCTCCTCAGGTGTGAGCCATATTGAGACAAGAAGCGAATTTTAAAGTTGTACAGTGTAAAAAGTACTGTGTGAGTGAAATAACGTCTGAACAACATGTATACATGAATACAATGCGGCAGATTTTACTAGAGGAAATGTGGTCATTCAAAGGAAAGTCAGGCACTAGAGCGACAACAAATATTGATACTTTATCGCAAAACTCGAAGTTTATATATAATAATTATGGAATCTTCGATGTGGGAGTCCGAGTCTCAGTTGGCCAGTATATTATAGAAGAGACCTGCTATATTTGTAAAAAAATATGAACTATTTTTTAGATTTAACATTGTCAAGATATAAGAAATATTTTTAATTAAAACAAATAATAACAGAGTTGCGTGATTTTGAACAAAATGTAAGAGATTATTTGTTTTTTGTTTTTTTACCTGAGGATTCGAACGTCTTCGTTTTTTCTCGGGTGAAGGTCCATCATCGTCTTTTGTAAACCGATAAACAGGAATTAAAATTCCATCTTTAGTGACTAGCATTGATGTTGGTTGTTGATTGATTGGTGTTGGTTGTTGATTGTTTGGTTTTTCGATTTCCTCCTCTTCATTATCAGAATCGATTACTATCAAATCCTTTTCGTCTGTTTGTGTAATTAACGTTGGACGTGGATATGTTCCGGATGATGTTTCACCTGAATCTTCCTTCTTCTCGTTATTTTCATGCTTTTTAGTCTCTTTTTGTCTTTGAGACATATCTTGTATCATTTTCTGGCACTGGTCACACGTCCATTGTAGTTCTTTTATATCTGCACAGCCTTGATGTGCTCCAGTCGCACCGCATACATTACATATATAAATTTCCCATTTTGTATATACATGATTATGATTTCTTCCCTTTGGACAATTACAAGAGCTCATATCACATTTATTAGGTCTAAATAGGAGATCCTGGAAGGCGCCGGGTTCCGTTTCCCAGGCTGCATCTCTTTCAGGAATGTAAACTCCTTGAGTTTCAATTTGTTGAATAAATTCTTCATTATTATTACAGAGAGGACATTTGAGAAAATGTTTACCAGATGTTAGAGCTAATTTTCCAATACAATGTCGATGGAACCACATTTGATCTTTACAACACGTAACATTTACAAAATTGTAACGGTTTTTGCCCTTATTATATTCTAAACAGATATGACAGATGCCGGATGGGTGTCCTTTCACTTTCGGACGGTGTGTGAGACAAAATGAATAAAATCGTCCGTAAAATTCATGAAATGAATTACTTTTTAGTCCGCATGGTAAATGAAATTGCACTTTACAATTAGAGCCTACACATTGAATGGTAGCACCTGATTTTTGACAATAGGTACAAACTAAAGTTGAGCCACGTTTTAATTCTTTTCGAATATCTTTTTCTAAAAATCCATAGATCCCATCGTCGTCTTCACCATTTTGCTCTAGGCATGAAGAGAAGAGCTGAAATAAAAATGAAAGAAATATTAAAAAATTGTAAATTAAGAATAGTGATTAATTAGTAAATAATATAAATAAATAATATGTTATAAATTATTATATCCAAACGCCTCCCACTCGATCGCGAACCCAAAGGCCGAAAATAATTTTCTTCTTCACTCCAGGGCGCAACCACAATGAGGCCGCGTCGAAAGACAATTATAAATTAAATTAAATTAGGGAACGAAGAAAAGATTTTTATATTATAGACAAAAGGATCAGCCGGGATTCGAACCCGGGATCTTCGCATGTGCGCTGCGATGCCTTTATGAGAGCCTTATCTCTTATCCTCTCGGCCACCGATCCCTGAACCCAAGCTGATACTTACTTAATGTCTAAATATGAATTTGGAATTTCATTTTTATTTAATCTTTTAATCTCTTCCTTGTTCATTTTTCGCAGCTCTGTAGTTGGCTTGACTAATTAAACTATATTCAAACGCCTCCAGCTCGATCGCGAACCCAAAGGTCGAAAATAATTTTCTTCTTCACTCCAGGGCGCAACCACAATGAGGCCGCGTCGAAAGACAATTATAAATTAAATTAAATTAGGGAACGAAGAAAAGATTTTTATATTATAGACAAAAGGATCAGCCGGGATTCGAACCCGAGATTTTCGCATGTGCGCTGCGATGCCTTTATGAGAGCCTTAGCTCCTATCCTCTCGGCCACCGATCCCTGAACCCAATCTGATACTTAATGTCTATATATGAGCTCTTACCCTCTCGGTTCGGCTTGATCCTTTTGTCTATAATATAAAAATCTTTTCTTCGTTCCCTAATTTAATTTATAATTGTCTTTCGACGCGGCTTCATTGTGGTTGCGCCCTGGAGTCATCATCATTGAGTATACAGTCCTAAGACTGGTTTGATGCAACAATCAGTCTCCACTCGACTGTCCCCCGCCAGCTGTTTAACCTCTAAATGTCTGGCATCCCATATCCCCAATTATTTGGTTGAAATATTCTAATCTGGGTCTTCCCCTTCCCCTTTTCTTTCCCACCTCCCCTCCAAGATATCCCTAAGCAGTCCCCCATGTCTCAGTGTGTGCCCCATCATCTGACCTCTTCTCTTCTTCAGACTCTTCCACAAGGTTCTTCTTTCTCCGATTCTTCCAAGAACTTCTTCATTTGTAATTTTATCCATCCATTTGATATTCATCATTCTTCTGTAGCACCACATTTCGAAAGCCTCCAATCTCTTTCTCTCCGCTTTTCCAATTGTCCAGGTTTCACACCCGTACATGGCTATGCTCCATACATATGTCTTCAATAGCAACTTCCTGTTTGCTAAGCTGATTGAGGAGGAGCATAGTAGTTTTTGTTTTGAATTAAACCCCATTTTTGCTTGGGCAATTCTTGATTTAATTTCGTTTTTGCTCCTCCCATCCCATGTTATTTTACTTCCTAGGTAGCGGAATTCTTTAACTCCTTCTAGGTTTTCTTGGTTAATTTTGATGCATTCCTGTCTCGTTTGTTCTTTTTTGTACATACTAGGACCTTGGTTTTATTCTTGTTTATTTTCATTTTGATTTCTTCTATTAGGATTTGGTTAATTCCATTCAAGGCGTCCTCTAATTCTTTTTTATTGCTTCCTAGAAGGGCAATGTCATCGGCAAATCTTAACATAGCGATCTTTTGACCTTGGATTTCTATACCTGTATCAATTTTGTCTTTGAATTCTTTAATCGCTTCTTCTATGTATAAGTTGAAAATCATGGGCGACAGCACACATCCTAGTCTTACACCTTTTTTTATTTTGGCTTCTCTTTGTTCATCACCAATATTTATAATTGCCGTCTGGTTTTGATATAGATTGTAGATTAGTCTTCTCTCTCTGAATTTTATTCCCGCCTGTTTTAATATTTTAAACATAATTTCCCAATTGACGTTATCGAATGCTTTTTCTAGGTCTATGAATCCGATGTAGACAGATTCTTCCCTGATAAAAGCCCTTTCTATTATTAGTCTAAGAGAGAGAATTGCTTCTCGGGTGCCTCTGTTTCTTCTAAAGCCGAACTGGTCTTCCCCCAGATTTTCTTCAACTCTTTGTTCTATTCTTCTTTGGATTATTTTGGTTAGGATTTTGGAGGCATGTGAGGTTAGGCTAATGGTCCTGAAATTTTCACATTTATCCGCGCCTGTCTTTTTGGGAAGTGTGACTATTTTGTTTTTTTGGAAATCTTTTGGGATGATTCCCAATTTATAGATTTTGCTAATCCCTGAAGTGAAGAAGAAAATTATTTTCGACCTTTGGGTTCGCGATCGAGTGGGAGGCATTTGGATATAGTTTAATTAGTCAAGCAAACTACAGAGCTACGAAAAATGAACGAGGAAGAGATTAAAAGATTAAATAGAAATTAAATTCCAAATTCATATAGACATAAAGTATCAGTTTGGGTTCAGGCATCGGTGGCCGAGAGGATAAGAGCTAAGGCTCTTATAAAGGCATCGCAGCGCACATGCGAAGATCCCGGGTTCGAATCCCGGCTGATCCTTTTGTCTATAATATAAAAATCTTTTCTTCGTTCCCTAATTTAAGTTATAAGTTATGTTTTAGAAAGTGTGGCTTTCCTTTCAATTGATGCTAGTAGGGAGAAAATAAATCGTTTCACAAAATACGAATCTCGTACCGGGTGGGGGGTCCAAGGGGGTGTAGTCCCCTGCCCAGCAAGAAGGGAAAGTTTAGCTTTTTCGATTTTCCCTTTAATTGTATTCTAAACTCTACCAGTAAGCCAAATTTCAGAATTTTAGGATGAGCGGAAGTCCTCTAGAATTTTGATGAGTCAGTCAGTAAGTCAGTACGTGAGTGAGTGACGAACAAGGCTATTTTTGGTTTCTTGTAACTTGGACGATATAAGCAATAGAAATATGAAATTTGGGAATTAAGTTAACCTCATGGACCAGTATTGAGGAAATTTTTTTTAGCCCTGTACAGGTTTCCAGTGCGAAGTTACAGAAGCATCAAAATGGGTCGAGTTGCTTCTTGAAAAAGGTAGTTTGGCAGTGCACGCCCGCTTGAATCAAACTTGGCTGGGGTACTGCCGTGTCACCAAGCTTCTCAAATAGGTAAAAATTATTCACAAAAAACAATTTGGTCCATAAGCAAATTAAAATTTAGTTTTGTCGGATTTGAAACAGCAAATGTGGCCTCAAACAAAGGTCGTCATGACGTCAACAACATATTCAATGTTAAAAGTATTTGTAGAGCCAGAGTGACTCTAGAAATCGTCTGTTATTGTGCCTATTTCATATCAGAAATTCGACCTAAATCGGTCTGGCATGAATGTCGGATTACTAGATTTGAAGTAAAAAATAGAACTATAAGAACAAATCAGTCTATTTATTAATACAAAAATTGAGCAAAATTAATTATTACACAAAACATGAAACTGAACAAAGCCAAATGTCGGATTACTGGAAGTGTCAGACATGCAATGTGTTAGATTATAGAGACCGCACCGACGTGTAGAGGCATCGTATATAAAAACATATCACGTGAGACAAAAATCATATATCTATATTTTTACTAAAAAAAAGATAAATAGAGAGATGTGTATACCAGGCAATAGTAATGCACTTGAATTGATCTTATTGTACACCATTCCCCAAGAAGAACTTCATCCTTTTGATTGGACAAACAAAATTCACAACTTTTTTCATCCTTATCAAGAGCCATATTTCCTCCTTTTTAAACTTGAAATAAAATAAGAAAAAAGAAAAGATTAAAAATTATTAGTAAAATACAATTTTTTAAGAATAATTTATGATAAAAACCACAATTTTCAAAATTAAATATAGGATAGGCAAGAATTTAGTATGACTTCTGCCCGAGGGGTGAACCGTGACCTAATATCGTGTAGACCTACTTCCACTTTCATTTCCAAGTAGAAGACAATAGATAAAGGGGCGTTATCTCATGAATTACAAAATAATTCCACATAATTCCAAAGACGTGTACACCTAATTCCAATCGCGGTTCACCCCTCCATTCTGACCATCATACATTCTGGAATTTATTTAAATTTTCTGGGCTATTTGGAGGCACTGAATACGAAATCCATATCTTGGGCCAGACAGACTGGAATATTGCAGCAATATTGGGAACCTTGCACAATATTGCAGCAACATTGCAGTGGCAATAGTTAAGTGGCAATATTGCTGCAATGTTCCTGCAATGTAAGAGGCGGACATATGAATATTGCTGCAATCTCCATGCAAGGTTTAATATTGCAATGTAATATTGCTGCAATATTTAACTCATATTTTTGTTAAGCTTTCGAGGCCTGTAAAGAAACTTTCACGATAGCTTTAGACGTTTCGTTCTTTCTTTGCCAAATTGACCTTACTATTAAGTCTCTGAGAAGGGTTTGAAAGTTTTTCTCAAACCGTAATATTAAGCTTCTAGTTTATGGAATATCGATTGAGATAGAAATGGTGGGGTTCCTCAGGACTCAATCATATCCCCCACGCTCTTTCTTCTCCATATTATTGACCTTCTAAATTTACATTCCAATTTAATTCATTGTTAGTCAGATAACAATATCCTCCATAATTTTCATTCCTTGTAAAACAATCTCTTCCACGGTCAATCTAGATTTATGCATTCATAAAAATTGGGGATCTCGTCACTTGGCTAACTTTATCGCTGTTGTCAAATATCTAGGCGCGCTGATACGAACCCTCTAAAATTTTCTCATATGGATTTTTTGATAACATATTAATAGGTTAGTTGGGTGTTACACTGGGGGTCGTACTTTTTCTGGAATGACCAAATCACTTCTGTAGCAAACTTGGCATTCTATTCAGGTCTAGACGCTATTTTAAGGCCAGTATCTTTTTAAAAAACTTTAATTCGCCCCTGTCTCGAATTTGGCTCGCATCAGTGTAAAGGGCTTTCCTAGTATTCTCTTAGCTCTGGATGCAATTGGGAAGCAAAAAATAATTGTTTTTAAGGAATTTGGTGTTGGTACTTGGTGAAACATTTTTTAAAATTATTGGATAAAAATACTTGGTAGGTTTCACATTAAGATTATCTTAATGTGAAACCTGCCAAGTATTTTTATCCAATAATTATAAGCAAAAAATAAGACTATGGAGATTCTATCTTATTAAGGGCATTAGAATCCCTAGCTCATTGTAGAACCGTGTCCACTATTTCTCTTTTAATATAGAAAATTGAATAATCCTTGGTCTAATGAGATAAAAAAATCAATAATCCCAGTGAAAATTACAATTCAATTTTCTAAAGGTCAACATCTCTTGGCTGTTACATTGGAATCACACAAAAGCATTCACCTACTCGTTTATCCCTATGACTATGACTATTGGGTACTAGAACTCCATTCATGCGAACTTTAGGTCGGCATTGACAGACATGTTAAAACCCAATCCTTGAAATAATAAACGAATACTTCCGGTCATGGGCGTCAGCAGGAATTTTCCCAGGAGGGGGAGGGGTGCAGTAAAACCGCAATATATATTGCAGTAAAAACCTGTTTTTTAGTAGGAACGTATTCTTACTAGTTAAAACGCGTTTCGATAAATACCTTTATGGAAGCTAGAGTTTACTGATGTTGGTTGAGTTTGGTTCAAAGTTCTAGCCTGGTGGCCCCCAAATGGGCGATGAGTATTCAAAGGGGGAAATTTAGTTCTATTGTCCAGCTCCTCACAAAAGAAAGAAATAAGTTGAACATTTGCCTCAAAGGAGAATTGAGCTTGAACTTGATGAACATAAAGCTGGATATTCAAGCTTTAACTGAAATCCACCAAGCACAAGGCAGCCATTGAAAAGATAAAAAGTTTTAGTTTAAGAGTGACCGGATAAAACTGCTTTGGTTGTTTTTATATACGGTAATATAATTGTTTAAAATAATAAAACTGCTTTATTATTTACACTTTACGTCAAATTAAAATTTAGGCATACAATGAAAATGAAAAGGGGGCGATAGGTGTTAGTCAACCTCCAGAAAGGGGAGATGGACCACAAAAGGTTGGGAACCACTGGAACTCGCTCCCTGCCACGATCTTTCCCGCGACTTATAACCTTCAGCTAATTTAAGACCCGTATCCACACATACCTTCGACCCTCGCCCAGCCCATAAAATTATTTCTTCTTCTTTTCCCGATGGAGGGGCCAACGCAGTCCTTTAGGGGTTGCACCTTTTTGGTGTAACTCCTTTTCTCATCATTTTTTATTAAACAAAAAAAAAAAACTGGTCTAGAATTTTCATTTTTGACCTTCCGCCTCATTTCGTGCGTTTATTTTCAAAAATTTTCAAACGAAAATGTCAAAAATTACATCCTCTACAACTTTTCTTCTAATTTTTAACATTTTCGTTTAAAAAATTTTTGAAAATAAATACACGAAATGAGGCGGAAAGTCAAAAATGAAATTTCTAGACCTTTGAACCAAACTCATCCAACATCAGTAAACTCTAGTTGCCATAAAGCGAAAACGCGTTTTAACTAGTAAGAATCCGTTCTTACTAAAAACGGGATTTTTACTGCAACATATTTATATATATATGTTAAAATTTAGTGAATAAAGTTCTAATTATATACAAATTAATATTTGAATGTAAAAAAAAATAAAAGTAAATACATTGTATATCTAAAAAGTAAAGATAAAAACAATATTTTTCCTCTTAAAACATTTTAAAAAATCAGACCTTGAAAGCCAGGAGGGGCTTCCACCCTGCCCCTGTGGACGCCCTTACTTTTCCTAAGTCGATTTGGGCGAAAACCTTGCTATGCTAACATAACCTAAATTGTTAATTTCATTTTCTTGAGATTTACTCTTTTTATTATATCGTTTAGAAAAAAACAAAAAAAAATGACAGACCATAGTGTAAATTTTGGACATAGGGTAACAAAGAGAGCAAATTTAAGTTTAAAGTTCTCACTGTAAGAAAATTATCGATTAATTTCTAACTAAATTGCAAGTGAAATTCATAACATTGGTATTAAAGAGTTAAAAAATTATATTTCCGGAATTGCGATTTTAATACCACCATTATTGTATATAAGTAAAAGTAATACACGGCGCTTCGATCAATTCAACTATACTCGAAACGTCGTGTATTTTTATAATTTTTAATATATTTAATAGTGAAAGATGTGATTTTTATTCAAGTGTTCTAATAAAGAATTCAGAATATATAGAAAAAACAATTAATACTCACATATAAATGTCAAAATTTTTCATTGCATTTTGAAGATTTATATTGATTAAAAATAAATTATTTCGACTCGAAATGAATAATGTTAAGCATAATATAAAATATATAAAAACAAAATAAATAAAAATACTAAATATTATTGTTGTGACAATATTCCAATATATAGATATATCTAATGTCTAAGTAGAGATATGTATTTCTATATTTACACTATAAATAAATTTAGATTTTTTTTATTGATTAGCACTGAATTTTAAAATGTTTAGAAAGAGAATTAAAAAAAAGTATGGATTATTAATAAAAGTTTTTAAATAAAAGTTTTTAAACTGATAGAAACCGGGAGTTGGAACAAGAGATTGTGAAAATAGCATGGGAAGGATTGTTTAGAGTCCGATTGGCGGATCCAGAGAGATAGAATTGGAGGGATTTTAGAAATAGTTAACAAATGACGCCTGATAGAGAGCGCCACTGAAAGAACGCGCATTATTTAATTCACCACTCTCAATTTAAAGAGCATTGGCTGCAAGGCCCGCTTTCGGCGGCCCTCTTGCTAGACAGGGGCACGCCCCCTGGACCCCCAACCCACGAATCCCAACCTCACACCCACCGAAACCCACCTAGCACCCCCCCGCACCATGCACCCCACCCCGCACTCCATCCCCGCACCGCCCCCGGACCCCCCGTGTCCTCCATCCCCGCACACCACGTCCCCGCCTAGCCCCTCCCATCGCACCAGGTTTTGCATTTCTAGCCTTCTAAAGAACCCCAGATTAAGTATACAAAATTTGGTTGAGTTTGCTCTAAGGGTAAGAATTTTCATTTTTTGATTCCCCCCATTTTGGATGGTTAGTTTTTGCATTTCTAGCCTTCTATTGACCCACAGATTATGTATGCAAAATTTGGTTGAGTTTGGTCCAAGAGGAAGAATTTTCATATTTTGATCTTCCTCCCATTTTTGGGTGGTTTTTTGAGAGAATTTTTTTGAACAAAAGTCTTCAGAAATCACATCCCCTACAACTTTGCTCATTATAAAATTTGTCGTAGGGTTAATGGTTTAGGAGTTATTTAATAATTTTCATTCGTCTGCCCCCAAACCCCCTTTTGGGGTCAAAATATCAAAACGTTATATAGCTATAAACGTAAGTTAGAAAACATCTGATGCAAATATGAAATTTCATAATAATCCCTTTAGCCGTTTTTACGTGAATTGTGAGCAACTTTTAGCGGAAACCACGTAAACATACAGACACACAGTCAGACATGAATTTTGTTGAGGGTGTTTTCGTTCATAACTTTGCTTGAAACGTGTGCAACCAAAATTTGGCGAGATTTGGACCAATGTACAGACAAAACCTCAATTTTATATAATATATATATAGATTTAGCTGGAAATCTGGAAAACACTTCGCTCGGCAATTTTTTTCGTTTTTAATTCATGTTCATTTCTTCTTCTTAGAGTCCCATGCCCGAAACGGGCGTCGGCACCTCTCCACATATACCTGTGCTAAATGTGTTTAGTTGTTTTACACAGATATACGTGACCTACTTTTTAACGCCGGTTCCGAGCGGCTAGTTTGGAGAGGTTGACTAGGCAACTATACTCTTGGTAGGTTGTCATTGCTTTGCAAGAGGAGGCGATTGCAAATATCTGCCGAGACTAAGTCTCGAACCAGCATACTTCAGGTCACCGGCCCGATACTCTAACCACTGACCCACAGTCGCCTCATGTATAGGGTCCCCTCGTTCATTTAATCAACAACATGTTTAATTTTGATTCAATACCATGATTCATTTTTATTCAACCACCTGTTAATAATTAGTTCAATTAAAAAACCTATCAAAAATATCACCCCCCTCCAAAAAAAAAAAATAGTGCGTGTAACCTTTATGCGCAGTTGAAGTAAAACTTCTTTGACAGTTGTGGCAGATATTACTGAAAAGATTAAACTTAAAATAAATGTGTCATAATAACTGCGCCAGGCGTGCCACCGCCCAATCCTACTACCAGGACTTTTGTTCTCCTTTTTCTATTGATAATTATATATACACTCTAATGGGTAGAGGTTCACAATTTTTTATCCTCCACCTGGGTTCACGAATTTCGGAGGGTGATCAGAGTTAAGGGAAGAGGAGAGTGTCCAGAGGACATATATGTAGGGCTTGAAGGGTGGATGATGATCAGAGGTGGATCTGGGGAAGGATAGGGTCTGTGTGATGGATGGGGGTTAGAGGAGGTTGCAAGAGACCTCCTCTCAATCCCTATCCTCTGATCATCATTCACCCCTTCAACCCTATACATGTCCTCTGGACTCTCTCCTCTTCCCCTTACTCTGATCACCCTCCTAACCACACGAACTCGGGTGGAGGATTACAATTTGTGGACCTCTACCCATTAGAAAGTACATATAATTATCAAAAGAAAAAGGAGAACAAAAGTCCTGGTAGGTTTGGGGTAAGAGGCTGGCAGACAGATATTTCAGGCACCAAACTTTTAGCCCGGAGGCCTTAGCTGCAGGGAGTGTGAAGGTGGCACGCCTGGCGCCAGTGACGTAGCTAGAAAATTTTCGTGCAGGAGTTCAGTCCACAAAGTAAAATATTTAGTGGGATTTTTTTTTATTAAAACAAAGAGATACTTCAAGAAATTAAAAAAGAACATAATTCTTGATTAAATATATGAGATATATTTAATTACCGTTAGTTTGCCATAAGAAACTGTTTGTCGTTGTCGTTACTCATCCCATGAGCCGTGTCCTGGGGGTACCGATCCTCCCCCCGCGTGGCTACGCCTCTGCATGGCGCAGCTATTGGAAAATAATTATTTATCGATCCTGATCATATTTATAATAGAGGTAACATATATGTGTATCTATTTTATATTTATATACCTATATAATTTTTAGAATATATAATCATTTTTATTAATAATAATTATTATTTATAAGAATTTTTGCTGGCTTGGTGTGTACTGGATATATTAATTTTTTATTGTTAGGAAAATAAATTGAATTTGCTTCTTTCCAGTAATTTATTTTGTTTTTCAAATGGTTATTCCAAATATTTCGAGAGCGTTCTCAGCATCTTCTTCCTCAGTGGAAACCACTCCCCCACCAATGTGCCGACTCCATCAGTTAAATTTGTATATTTATGTATGTATGTGTGTGTTGTGTGATCGAGCTTTTTATCAATGTTCTGTACAAACTAATGGAGTCGGCACATTGGTGGGGGAGTGGTTTCCACTGAGGAAGAGATGCTGAGAACGCCTCGAAATATTTGGAATGAATCCATTTGAAAAACAAAATAAATTACTGGAAAGAAGCAAATTCAGTTTATTTATCCTAACAATAAAAATTAATTATTATATATATTATCATTATTATAATTAATAATTATTAT
The DNA here is from genome assembly GCA_024734495.1 of Forficula auricularia. Lineage (NCBI taxonomy): Eukaryota > Metazoa > Arthropoda > Insecta > Dermaptera > Forficulidae > Forficula > Forficula auricularia. Next base: position 37,600,583 of record JALMQS010000128.1, on the reverse strand, counting down.
TAATTTTATGTATAAATTATTATGTATTTAAGCATATGCTATATTTGAATATGCCGCCTTAAACACACTTCCGTTACTTTTAGGCTGCGTCACTTCGTTCATTTTTCACAATCTAAAGCGTTGAGTTACTCTAAATACTGGATATATACAGTATTTGGTTACTCCCAGTGCCCTAGCACGGCTAAAGAAGTTTTACTTTAAAAAAATGGAGACCTGGTTTTATAATTCTAGCAGCGACGCCCACTTCCGGCGAGTATCTTGCTAACCAGTGGGCTTCGATCCCTGAACCCCCTCCTCCAACTCCGATCATCCGCCGCCCTTCAAACCCTATCCTCAAATTTCTGGTTACACGACTGTGGTCAAGATTCTTATTTTTCGGTCTTCCTTTCTTATTCATTTGAAGTCTCATTTGACAACTACTTGATGCGGCAACCAAATCACTGAATCTTATTTCGTGGCTACGAGAAGAAACATTTGGTGTGGTCACCACACATCATCATCATCATTGAGTATACAGTCCTAAGACTGGTTTGATGCAACAATCCGTCTCCACTCGACTCTGTCCTCCGCCAGCTGTTTAACCTCTCTAAATGTCTGGCATCCCATATCCCCAATTATTTGGTTGAAATATTCTAATCTGGGTCTTCCCCTTCCCCTTTTCTTTCCCACCTCCCCCTCCAAGATATCCCTAAGCAGTCCCCCATGTCTCAGTGTGTGCCCCATCATCTGACCTCTTCTCTTCTTCAGACTCTTCCACAAGGTTCTTCTTTCTCCGATTTTTCCAAGAACTTCTTCATTTGTGATTTTATCCATCCATTTGATATTCATCATTCTTCTGTAGCACCACATTTCGAAAGCCTCCAATCTCTTTCTCTCCGCTTTTCCAATTGTCCAGGTTTCACACCCGTACATGGCTATGCTCCATACATATGTCTTCAATAGCAACTTCCTGTTTGCTAAGCTGATTGAGGAGGAGCATAGTAGTTTTTGTTTTGAATTAAACCCCATTTTTGCTTGGGCAATTTTTGATTTAATTTCGTTTTTGCTCCTCCCATCCCATGTTATTTTACTTCCTAGGTAGCGGAATTCCTTAACTCCTTCTAGGTTTTCTTGGTTAATTTTGATGCATTCCTGTCTCGTTTGTTCTTTTTTTGTACATACTAGGACCTTGGTTTTATTCTTGTTTATTTTCATTTTGATTTCTTCTATTAGGATTTGGTTAATTCCATTCAAGGCGTCCTCTAATTCTTTTTTATTGCTTCCTAGAAGGGCAATGTCATCGGCAAATCTTAACATAGCGATCTTTTGACCTTGGATTTCTATACCTGTATCAATTTTGTCTTTGAATTCTTTAATCGCTTCTTCTATGTATAAGTTGAAAATCATGGGTGACAGCACACATCCTTGTCTTACACCTTTTTTTATTTTGGCTTCTCTTTGTTCATCACCAATATTTATAATTGCCGTCTGGTTTTGATATAGATTGTAGATTAGTCTTCTCTCTCTGAATTTTATTCCCGCCTGTTTTAATATTTTAAAATATCACCACACAACTTTCACATTTTCATTTATTTGAAGTCATCGCGACACTACTAATTTACACTCCCTTCCTTTATTTCGTTTTTGAGAAAATAAAAAAAAAAACGAAAAATCTTTCATGTAAATGTTCACTTCCGGTCTTCCGATTTCAACCAAAAGCTTGATGTATTCCTTCTAATCTATCTACTCTTATTAAACGAGCAAAAATTGTATATTTATTTGTATATAATATTTGTTTGTATATTTATTTATATATATACCGTATTTGTATCTTGGTTCTATTTTGAAAACGACTCTACCGATTTTGATGAATTTCACGGGTTAGGGGTTTTCGGGGTGACAATTCGATCTGTCACGGTCTCACCTTCGACAAAATTGTTTTTGATGGGTTTTTTCGTAATCAAATTAATTATTCTCAGGTAGACAAATCCCATTCTTAGGGTTTTAAAAAAGGTTTCCTTTTCCTTTTATACCCAGGCAGACAATGGGTTGTTTGTTTCATTGTTCTAAAAGGCCTTGAAGAAGTATTGTGATTGTGGATTTTAACATATTTTGTTCTCCATAAACGTTAGAAATATTAATAAACGTTTTATAATTGTTTTTATAAAGAACTTTATTTATTTAATAGAATAAAAAATAATCAAGAATTTATTTAAAAATATATTTCGCATAAGCACGTCTCAATTTTCTGAAAACAACACATTTTTTTGGCTTTTCGGCCTTTCTAGCCATAAGCCTAATTAACGATACTAGTTATATTTTTTAAATTTGTCTCTACCCCCCGGGGGTCAGATTTTAGCTGAATGCCTCGAGTCGGATTCGAACCCGGGTCCCCTGGTTAGCTCGCTGTCACGCTACCGCCTAGCCTATCTGACCCCCCCAACAACACATTTTGATAGGTTTTATTTATTAACAATTGGATGAATAAAAATGAATCATATGGTTGAATCAAAACAGGTGCAGGAGGTGGGGGATCCGGGGGTAGGGCGAGGTTTCGGGGGTGGGGTCAAGCGGGGTGGGGGTGGGGCTACAGTGGGCGAATACTATATATTTGTATTTTTTTTAATTTGAAAACGGCTCTCGGGGGTGGGAGGTACAGGGCGTGGTTCGGGGTGTGGGGGGAGTGGGGTATGAGGGTGGGGTTCGTGGGTTGAGGGTCCAGGGTGCGTGCCCCTGGCTAGCAAGAGGGCCGCCGAAGGCGGGCCTTGCAGCTAGTTTAGAATATTTGCAGGTAATCAGTTGCAAGAAGAATATTTCCTGGTTTGGTCTCAATGTCTCTTTTCAGAGGAGCGGCATCGAAAAAGAATTTCTTATTGCGCCCAGTGCTGTCGTTGTATATTTATTTTATGTTATATTGAATTTGAGAATATTTGAAATGATTGTTTTATTTTAAAACTGTAAACAGTACTAGCATTTTGATGAATTCATAATAATATTCAGAAAAAAATCCAACACAAATAATGTATGAATCGTCCCGAAAAGCTTCTCTCAATTAAAATTATAAATAAGAAATAAAAAGATTTATTTTATCAATTATATTTATCTCAAGTTCACAATACTTTGCTTAGATAATAAAATAATAAATAATTTTTATTAACTCTTTTAATTTTACTTATGGAAAGTGCGTAGGTTTTAGGTGAAACATGATGTTAGTTAATAGAGTAAAGGGGTGGAGCACAGTGAATGAAATAACCTCTTTGAGTTTTATTTCATTCACTGTGAAACTACACACCCTTTACTCGGTTAACTAACTCTTTTAATTGAACACTAAAATTATTTATTTAAAACTAATACGATAATAATATAGGTTGCAGTGCCCTCTGAGTCTCGTGGTTACCAGCCCAAGGCTTTTTGTATATAATTTTTTTTTCTTAAATTTTTTATTTATTATAATATATAATAGTACATTTAAATATATTAAATTATAATGTTAAAAGATATTTCAATATTGTAGAGTGAATGGACTTGTGAAATCCATAACAAATGACTCACTCATGGCGGCAGGCTTGCGACCCAGTCTCTTAATAAAACAGCACAAAAAATAAAAAATAAATCGATCTTATTTCATCAATATCAATTATTCCAATTTCCTGTCTGCAGCATTGAATCAACTAGAAAATTCCATCTATGTTTTAATTTTATTATCATTAACTATTGTATTAAATCTATTGAAAATTCATATCTGTCTGTTATTTTCTTGTATCTTTTTATACAATATAATTTTTATTAGAATATTTGCATTTCAAAAGGGTAGTTTATTTGAAGTCTAATTTGAAAAACGCTAATAACTCCTTTAAAATTATTTTTAAAAATGGGAAATTAATAGATATTATAAAACAATCAATTATTAATAATTCAGTTTTTATTTTAAACGAAATCGATTAAGTAGTTTTTGAGAAAATGGTCAAAAACCTCAAAAACCTTCTATGAAAAGCCAGCTTTTAGAATTCGCCTCCATGTCACAAGTCATTGTTTTTGTTTCATATGATTTTTTAAACTTTTTTTCAAAGGCATATCTCGTGCTTCCAAAAAGCATGGTTTTTTGACGGTTCAGATGGTTTTTGACAATTTTCTAAAAACTACTTTACGGATTTCTTTGAAGCTACTTATTAATAATTGATTGTTTTATAATATCTATTAATTTCATATTTTTAAGAAAAATTTCAACGGAGTTATTAGCGTTTTTTCAATTTGGACTTCAAATAAACTATTCTTTAAAATTCAAATTTTCTAATAAAAATAATTTGATATAAAAGATAAAAGTAAATAACATAGAGATATGAAATCTCAATAAATATGAATAAATATCTAATGAGAAAAAAAATAAAACTTTTAGGCATTTCTAGTTGATTCGCTCCCTGAGTAGAAGAAATTGAATTTTTTCATACAATTTCTTTTAAATTACAAAATTCTTAATCAAAATGCTATTTTCTAATATTAAATAGTTACTATGAACCTCAAGATAGATTAAATCGATAAAATAAGATCGATTTCTTTCTAATTTATAATTCTGCTATATCCAGAGAATGTCTCGCCATATCAGACACCTTATTAGTTTTTTATTCAAGTCCATTCACCCTACAATGTTAAATAATTTTTTAACTCGTAAACTATTGATTTTAGACATTTCACTTTAATTAAATTTTCTGTTGGAAATTAATTCTTCTTTAATAATGGTCATTATATAAATATGTGTACCTCAAAGGGTTAGCAGTAATGGTGAAATCTAAGTAGAAAGTTAAATAAATACTGCTCTAGCGATCTATATATTCTATATATAAAAAAAAACTAATGAAGGAACATTTTGATATTTTAAGTTCCTAACAGAAAGTTCATTATCGGTGACTATTTAAGTAGAAAGCAAACGATCTTTTAGTTAAAAGCTGTCCCTTAGTATGAAGATGAATATTTTTATTGAAATCGGTGTCATCAACCAAATTCCATATTTTTTGATTCAAAAAATTATCTGACCAATTCATTAATTCATTGGACTTTTTTATATTGAAAAATATTTACATTTCCATAACTCTTAAACTATTGATTTTAGACATTTCTCTCATATTAACTTTTCTGATGGAAATCAAATGTATTTTAATAAAGATCCTTATATAATTTTAATTATTTTCAAGTAGGTTCAAATGAAAGTCCAAATTATTTAAATTTTTTATTCAAATACCGACGTTTCGGAGACCTTTTCTCTCCTTCTACAGGGTAATGAATAGTTATTGATGGGTGAGTATAACTTGGCTCCCCTCTTTTCAGTGATATCAACAATATTACAATACTCTTCACCATTATATCCCAACCCAGATAGCAATTGGACTTGCCGCAAACTTAACTTTTGTTTGAATTTAAATTGTCATGTCAAATATGACAAGATAAGTTTGTGGTAATTTTGCAGCAATCTTGAATGTTCAAGGGTGAATTATTAAGTTTTTATCTAACTTGCTACAAACTTGCTTACTTGCTTGTTCGTTGGCGCCATCTAGCCACAAATATATTAATCGTTTAGTCGATGTTTAACCGTTAAACTGTCAATCTAGTTTATTTTTAATATAATTATAAGCATTTCCTAAAAAAAGTAACTACTTTTTTAATCCAGAATTCAAACGGGCGGAATACTTGCGAGGTATTATTAAAATTATTATGAATTAAAATTAAAATTATTTTTATTTAATTCTAGAGTGTGGCTTACATGTCTCGAAAATCGAATGGACTTTCAAAATAAACAACTTATATACCTAAATATATAAGAAATAAAAGAAATATCAGTTTATTTATACATTGACATATAAGCTCCAAAATCCTTATTTTATTATCAATAGTTTACATATATGATAATACATATTATTTTTCAAGAAATCTAAATAAATAACAGAGAAAGAGGTTATGGGTAAGTTTTCCACTTTTATAATATATTCATCTATAATTTAATGTTTTTTTATTTTTTTGAACTTAAGATTCTTCTATTAAATCTCTATTTTTATATCTACTGTACTGAAATATTTTTGCTTTATCCATAGGGAAGTTCAACAAGAAGGTAAACATATATGAGTTAGATTACATATATGAGTGCTCCTTGCAGCATCTGATGGTTTGACAAAACTCTATAATTCACTAATAATTTTATGTCTTAAATATTATATAGTAATCTTGTTTATTTGTTTCAGACTAGAGAGAGAAAATAAAGGTCAAATACAAAATAAGATTTAAGAAATGACAAAGAGAAAGTGTTTTTTTTTTATATTTTATTATTTGATTTTTTATAATTTTAATAAAATAAAAAGGATTAAAAAAAGATTAAATCAATGGTTTGTTTTTTGTTATTTTTTCACCTTGTATTTTCCTGGCCAATATTTACTTCTTTCTAATTTAACAATGAATCAGCCAATAAGGTAGAAGCACCTATCGTCTATTGATGGCATTCACCTAATGATGACATTCTCCAAGGAACAATAAGTAAATAACTGATTTTTTTAAATTATAGTCGATTTTCTTTTAGTAGGTTAAACTTACTTAGGTCAATGTTGCATATACTTTAAAAAATAAACACCCTGCAAGTATATTAAGACAAAGTTGCATATGCTTTGCAAAACAAACAACATGCAAGCATGTTATGTCAAAGTTGCATATGCTTTGGCAAAACAAACAACGTGCAGGTTTGTCGCTGGGAAACTAGGAGGTTTGATTCAAACTTGCCTCAAGTGTATACACTTGCCACGACAAACTTGCCACAAGCTTCCACTTTTGACACATCAAACTTGTTGCAAGTTGGATTCAAGTTTAAATTGCTAGTCTGGGAAGTGTATTAGGCAAGTGACTAATACACTTGTAAAAAGTATTGTAATATTGTTGTTATCACTGAAAAGAGAGACAAATCGGAGCCGAGTTATACTCACCCATCAATAACTATTCATTACCCTGAAGAAGGAGAGAAAAGGTCTCCGAAACGTCGGTATTTGAATAAAAAATTTAAATAATTTGGACTGTCTTTCATTTTAACCTACTTATCCTTATATAAATTTGTAAAGGGTTAGTCAGAAATGGGGAAATTTAAGTGGAGAGTTAGAAAAATACTCCCTACAAAACTCATTGTCCCCCCCCCCCCCCCCCTAAGAAAACTCCCTAAATACGCCAATGTCGTTGCCAGATCTCAAAGTTTGCTCATCTCTTCGAAAAGATGTTGGGACTCCTGGATATCAGGTCTGTTGTCGCAGTTCTCGAAGATTCTCCACCTTGGTTGACGAAGGAGCGGATGACCCTCGGCGACACTGGGAAGATGGAGTCCAGTGAAGCTTCCGGTGGACCAACAATATTAATCAATGAATTAATTTATTGAAAAATTTTCAATAAAACCCTCGCAGGAAATATTCATATTTTTATTTTCGCTAAATTAGCATCATTTTGTTTTAAAATAGCAAATTTGTAGCATGTAGCTCAGGTGGTCAGGTTTCATTTTCATATTTTTATGATTTTTTTTTTAATTTTATTACTTTTAAACAGGAACAAAAGTCTTGTTTCGGGGTCTGTCTCCAAAAATCGGGGACAAATGGTAGAATAGAGTGAAACAGTGATAGTATTCATGAGACGAAGTTAAATTAAAGCACGCTATTCTAGAGGACTCCCACAGAGATCTTGAAAATCTCGAAAGGCTAATGAAAACTCGACTAATATCTCCCACCGAGAAAATCACATATGCATGTTTGACAAATTTGTTCCTCTTATATAAAATAAAATCCACCAGATTATTATTTTTTTTTTTAATATTTATTACAATCCTCGGAACAATTTAGCATTGAAATTTGCTCTTCCTTTACCGAAAGTATTAAATAAATATTTTGATCTTGTTTATAGATATAAATAAGATGGTTAGATAATGATTAATATATGCATACATTAATTACTGATGATTACAGGTATTCATGAATTTTTACTTTTAAAATAAAGTTTGAAAAACTCACTAGGTATTTATATTTCGGGCTATTCGACCATCTTTAAGAGTTTCAAACTTAATATTTTAACCTCTGATATGCAGTATAAAAATATTTTCTACTTAAATCTGAATTTTGACCTTAAAATTCAAATTCTTTCTTAATATTTATTTTCACTTTATTTTAACCTCGTTAATTTACAAATCTTTCTCTTTATTATAACTTTTTGAAATAAAACACATTATTAGTGGCGGAAATACAATACGACACGACCTAGCAACGCGAAGTCGGAAGGGGCCAATTTTCTGAATTTATTATTTTTTATTTTTATCAAAATTACTCCTGATTTAAATAAAAATAAAAATACACTGACAAAAAAAAACAATTTTTGTTCAGGTTTTGCATAAGGCCCCTCATCCAGTGGTGTAGACAATGGGCAGCGGAGGGGGCAACGCCCTATCTTTAGCACCTACCCGCTCTCACTATTTACTTGTAATCAAAATGAAAAAAAAAAATCAAGAAGCTTGTGAAAATGATATATTTTTAGATTTTTTAATTATATGTCTGGAGGACCGCTCTTTAAGGTAATTGTTTCACCATAGGGTTTGCTTAGGATTTTTTTGAAATTTAGACAGATTATTATTTGAATACTTCTGCATCGATTGGTGACAAAACAAAATTTATGAACAATATAGTTCCGGAGATTTTAAATTCCAAAGATAAAGTTTTTCAGACTCTTATACATTGCACTATACGGGAAAGTTTACTTACATATTTAATTATAATTAAGAAACTCTTCTTACCATTGTTATAAAAACCTATGCCAACATTTTTTTTTTTGATTTTTTGATTTTTTTTTTTGACTTTTCGGCCTTTCTAGTCATAAGCCTAATTACGATACTAGTTATATTTTTTTTTTAATTTGTCTCTACCCCCGGGGTCAGATTTTAGCTGGATGCCTCGAGTCGGATTCGAACCCGGGTCGCCTGGTTAAGCCAACATTAAACAATAACTAATACATTTTTTAAGAAAATTTTAATTCATAGTTACAACACAGTTTCTTAGATTATAATGAATAAATATAATGAAAAATGTATAATGAAAAGCAACTAAAAATCTAATTTTACACTTAATTGAAAATTTATCAGGTTTTCAGGGCTAAGATAGAGTGTTTTTTTGTGGAGAAGTACTTAGCAGTAAATATAATAATAGAAAAGAAATCACTCATGGTAGCATGCCTTTACCATTCTCCTAGTAGCAGCAAAGCTCTCTTTTGGAAAAAGTGGAAGATTTACTTGAAAACATAACACAAAATTCCTTAAATTTCTTAATGATAGGCGATTTTAATGTAAACTGGTTAAGTGATGATTTCTATACCAAAAAATTGAAAAATATTGTATATAATTTGAGTCTAAAACAAAGCACAAACGAACCAACTCATGAGGATAATTTGATTGATTTATCTATTACTAATATGGAAGTTAATACTAAAGTGTTACACCAGCCTATGATATCTGATCACAACATAATGATATGTGAATTTGAAACTTTTAATAATATACAGTCAAAGATTCGCAAATTTTATAATAGAGGCAAGATAAATTATGATAACATTAAAAATAAGTTAGATATGATAGACTGGAGGGGTATGTATATTGAAGGTGACATTCATAAAAAATACAATATATTTCTTGATGATATTACGTCACCACTTAATGAAATAGCACCTAAAAAAGAGGTAATAATAAGAGATAGGAAGATACCATGGATCTGTGAGGAGATATTGAACGTGATCAACACCAGGGACTATTTTTATAATAGATATAAACTAGAAAGAAAGGAGGAGGACTGGATACAATACAAAATATATAGAAACAGAGTAGTTAAATTACTTAGAGAAAAGAAAAGAAAGTATTTCGAGAAAATGATAGATGACAGTAAATATGATCAGGTAACTATGTGGAAAAATCTAAAACTCCTAATAGGAAGTGGAAAGAAAGATGATGAAATCTCTGCAATCTTATTTAATGAAAAGGAGATTGAAGATGGGGGGATAATAGCTAATGAATTTAATAAATATTTTATTGATAGTATTACTGATATAGTCACTAATATCCCCATATCCAATTGTGTCTGGAATGCTGAGGAAACATCTGAAATGTTTAGTAACTTCAAATTACTGAATACAAATGAATTAAAAAATATCATTTCTTCATTGAGTAATAAGGGTAGTCCTGATGACATTGATGTTTGTTACTTAAAAACTTGCTTTGATGCTATCGCCAATCCCCTACTGCATATAATCAATAGCTCATTATTGGAAGGCATCGTCCCCAACAATCTGAAACTCTCGACTATTATACCAATCCAAAAGATCAAAGGCACAAATAAATGCGAAGAATTCAGACCAATTAATATGTTACCAATTTTAGAAAAAATTTGGCTTCAAGGGAATCGTCTTGGACTGGTTTCAGGATTATCTAAGGGACAGATGGCAACGGGTTAGATATGGGTTATATAATTTCTGAAAAAAGGAAGTTAAATATGGGGTTCCTCAAGGCAGTGTCCTGGGTCCAGTGCTGTTTCTATTATACATGGATGATATTGTGAAAGTAATTAAACATAGTGACATTTACCTGTTTGCCGATGATACACTGATAACTGTTTCGGGCAAGGAATCTAATGAGGTAGTAGATAAGTTAAATGATGAATTGGTGAAAGTATATGATTGGCTAAATTATAATAGACTGAGCCTAAATACAAAAAAACTAAATACATGTTAATCTCAAAGGGAGTTTATCATATAAATAGTGATATAAAAATTGGAAATGAAAACGTGGAACAGGTAAAGAAAATAAAATACTTAGGTAATATGATTGATGATAAACTAACATTCAGGGAACACGCAAATTATATCATTAATAAGGTAGCAAAAAAAATTGGCGTTCTTAACAGAATAAGAAAATATATTTCGGCATATACAGCTTCACTTGTTTATAAATCAATAATACTGCCACATTTCATGTACTGCCCAACAGTTCTATATATGTTTTGTAAAACGGATATTGAACGGTTGCAAAAACTCCAGAATAAAGCCATGAGAATTATATTAAAGTGCAATAGGTACACCAGGATAAAAGAAATGCTTGACACATTGGAGTGGCTTAATATAAATAATTGTATACAAATGCAAGTTTTGATATTTGTTTACAAAATCATAAACCAACTTGCACCTCAATATCTAATAGATAAATTAAACGAAATGAAACCAATACATTCCCATGGAACAAGACAACAGGGAGACTTCTACTTGAGTACAGTAAACAAGGCAAGCACCATGAACAGCGTATTCTATAAAGGGTTAAGATTATATAATAACTTACCCGAATACATCAAAAAATGTAAAACTTTATCGGCATTTAAAAGAGAAGTGAGGCTATTGCTAATATCAGAGCAATAATTACTTGTGATATGTTCTATATATATGTTGTTACTGTTATTATTGTTTTTGTTATATTCCTTTTCCCATAATACCAAGATTGTGATTTTTGTTTTTTTTTTTATGTAGGATTAATTTGTACTTTTGTTATTATTATTATTATTGTTTATATGTACATGTGTTCATTTGTTTATTGTCATGTATGGTGTGTTATACATTTATATGTTTATTATAAATTGTTATATTTTAGAATGTATTGAGTATCGTTATCTTTTTGTATCTCGTGAATTGAATGTATTATTTAAAAACAAATTACATATATTTGTTTAATTGTATGATGTATAGCTAAAATAGCTAATAAAGAATTATTATCATCAGAGTTAATGCACTTTCTCAGCTTGCGCTGGAAAAATTTCACCTATCCCTTCAGATCTTATTTGGGATTAGGCTCGGTCGATGTGGAAAGAGAATTCACTCTGGCCCACATGATCCTCCGGATAATCTTCAATTATTGAGAAACTTGCGCACGATATGGCAGGTTTGTAATATAGTTGCCTTCTGTGCATGCTTCAAGATGGTGTTTGGCAGACCAAGTTTCTCAATGTTCTTATCAAAGTTGTTAGAGACAACCCCCTCAACAGATATCACTAATGGGTAGATGGAGACCCTATCCAGTTTCCAGATCTCTTTAATTTGCCAGGCGAGTTCCTCCTATTATTATTATTAGAAGTTGTGTCTTGGAATTATTGGTTAACTACCCAATTGGATATTATTATATAAGCAACGTAGGTAACATTATGTGAATGGGTGTGAATATAAATAAATGTATATTGAAATAAACTGCAACGGATCGTTACTAAACTTTATCCAAATTCATTTGAAATATTAATATGTTTTGCTGGCTTGGTGTGTACTGGAAATATTAATTATTTATCCTTTAACAATAAAAAATAATATGTTTATTCCTTTATTATTAATCAGATATCACTTGCAATTTGCAGTTCATGTTGACTTTAATTCAAAAATAATGATCGATTCTCATTTAATAGTCGAGGAATAACCATTCTACATTGGATTTTTGACGTTTCGGTTATTATTAGTAACCATTGCTGAAGACATGGAGGAATCGACTTAAAATCAAAAATAGCCATCGATTCTCATCTAATACTCGAGGAATAACAATTCTACATTAGATTTTTGACGCTTCGATTATTATTGGTAACCATTGCTGAAGACATGGAGGAAACGGCTTAAAATCAAAAATAACGATAAATTCTTATCTAATACTAGAGGAATAACCTTATTGCATTCCATTTTTGATGTTTTGACTATTAATGGCAACCTCTACTGAAAACGTGGAAGAATCGACTTAAAATCAAAAAGACTAAATTCTTTTATGGCAAACAACTCAAACTTGAGTTTATTTAACAAATCTTACTCGTTATTTAAAATTTACAAATCCGAGTGGGGAGAAATTTAAAGTAAAAAAATTCACAATAAAATTTTTATGGACATAATCGTAAATTTTACAATCACTGACTCTCATTTATTCTTTTCTTTTTATGATTGAAATCATTTTATTTGTATTCAAAAAATGGTTCATAAGATTTTAGTTTTAATTTTGTACAACAAATGTTGATTTTAAAATTTTAGTGAAAATAAATGTAGGGATAATTAATTAAGTAAATCTCAATTCAAATCTAATAAATTACTTCTAAGGAAAGCGGTGTTGGTTGTAAGTGAAACATAGTAATTAAAAGAATATTTATCAAAATATATATATATATATAGTAGCTGCAAGGAACGCCCCCTGGACCCCACCCTCACACCCTACTCCAACCCACACACCCTGAAACCCATCCCCGCACCCGTTCCCAACCACCCCACCACGCCCTTGGACCCTCACCCCCACTCCCACCCCGTGCCCTCAACCCCCGCCCCACCATCTCATCCCACCCCACTATGCCTCTGGACATTCACCTGAATCCCCACTCCACCCTGCACCCTATGCCCTCCACCCCCGCCTAGCCTCCTGGGCCCCACCCCAGCTACGTCCTTCGGAATCAACCTCACACCTCCCCTGGACCCTCATACCCTAACCACTGATAATGCGAAATCTCTTAAGGACGATAAAATATCTACTTGCTTTTTACTTATAAAAATACCAAATTAAAATATCTAAAAACTAATTTCAGGATTTTTTGAAATTCGACCCCTAAAGGGGTCAAAAGGAGCAAAATATCTTTGCAATGTTTACACTAATTATGCATTTTCAATTAAGAACGATAAGATATCTACTTGATTTTTACTTAATAAAATTCTAAATACAAATATCTAAAAAGTAATTTCAGGATTTTTGAAATTCAACTCCCAACTATCCAAAATGTGAGTGGGGGCAAAAAATTAAAACTCTCTCCGATCTTGATCAAATTTTGTAGAGTTATTCTTTATTACTTTAAGAAACTATTCCTGTAAAAATCAACTATCAAAATTGACTGTATGGGGGCGAAAGGGAGGGGGGGCAAAATATAGAAATTTTTAGCTTTTTTGTACATTTTCTTTTTAGAAAACTGAGTTATTTATTTGTAAATATCTAAATATAAAGCGTCTTCTATCTATTCAACTACAATAAAATGTTAAAATTATTCGTGCTAAATTTAATGAAAAAGTTAATTTTTTGCCAGGTTTTATAATTTAAAAAAAAAAAAAAAAAACATACTTTTTTGGGAATGGAGCTTTTTTTAAAATGAATTTTGGAGACCTTATAATCACATGCCGAGACGCCGCCCGCCAGGACCACTTGCTCGGAGGGCCGAGCTGTAGAGGGCGTGCCGAAGGCACGCCTGGAGCAGCTCGTATAGATATATAGGTGTGGGGTTTCACAGGAATAAAATTACAACAGTTTAAAAATAAAACTCAATATATTTCGGGCTATTCACCCATCTTCAGGAGTTACAATAAACTAGCTGGTTAAGATAGTACATACAAGTATTTATAGGTCGAATGTGTGGTGGTGGAGGTGGAAGGGTTAGTTGAGGAACAGTGGGGGTATTGAACACAGGTATGTATAGATTTGAATGGCATGTTTGAAAAAGAAGAGAAACAATAGAACCCTAAGATGAATATGACAAGGAGGACTCAGAATTTGATATAGAGGTTTTAAAGGGATTATTTTAAGGCTTTGTTTTTGAATAGATTTTCTGCTGAAAGCTGAAAAAGGGGGAACAATCAAATCTAATATCTATAAATTTATATGAATAAATTAAAGATCAATAATATAGATGAGAATGAACTATCTAGAACAATAAATGATTATTAATATTTCAAGCAAGGTAAACTATTTTCATTATCGTCCTTATCAAAATGAGGAAATTTATAAACAGTTTTCTATCCAGAACGTTTCAACCATATGAGAGTTTTAATTAACAAATACGTAATGCCTGTAATAAACATCCATTTTTCTCTTTGTCTTCTAATTTTAGTTTCTTCCTCCATAGCCAATATGCGTCGATTGAGGTTTACCATCTGTCTTCTTAAATGAACAAATTCTTCTCTTGGTGTGATTGATCCATTATTACTAAAGTTTAGTGATAATTGTGTAGAATTTTCTGTGGGATGTTCAGCATTTTTTGATTTAGTTTTCTTTGATCTAATTATTGGGATATCTTCATGTTGAGCTGTATCATCAACAGATGGAAAGTAATGATCTTCAAGAGTGATTACTCTTGGCGGAGTCTCCACTCTTATTTCTTCTCTATCATGAGTTATTAATGAATTCTCCAATAATAATTCTCGCGGAGGAGCTTTAGTGCCAACATGTTGTTCTTGACCTACTACTAAAATCCTTTCTGGAACTTGCATATTAAACTTTTCATTATCAAGGATTGTATTATAATTGACAGACATAGTATTATCATCTAAATTGCCATCAACTTGAATCCGTTTAGGAACTCGCATTTTTTCGCTTATATCTTCAATATAAATCGAGGGAAAATCCACTGCATTATTTGTAAAAGCCATTGTTTAATTGTTAAATAATTTATTGCATATTTTATAATAATATGACAATCATAGTATAAAAAAACTGAACCAGCATTTATTCTTTTCTTATTGATTTATTTTTTTAACTAGCCTTTTCAATTAAGTATCTGATTAATAAAGTTTGTTTAATTAAAATCGTTTAGGTAGTTTTTGAGATAAATATATAAATTTTATTGGCACATAATATGAAGGTGAATTCACTTATTTAATTTCATATACCTATCCTGAATAAATATCCTTATTCTGATTTTAGCCTATACACTTTGATTTTTACCATGTATGTAGTTTAATGATTATATTATATAAGTATATATATTATATAATATAATAAATATATTTCTTATCTATAGATTAATTTTGATAAAAAGCTCTCATAACGGCGATAAATAGAAGCTTATTTCGATACTTGAAAATCATTCGACAGAAACGTTATTTTAAATAAAAATGTTTAATTAATTTTCTATATATCTTAAAAGTGTAGTAGTCAACTCTATTTACAAATAATTAATTTGAAAGGCTCAATAGAAAAATAATTTTTATTCATGAACTTAGCCCTGATTATATTATTTCTTGACTATATCACAGTTCTACTCGTTCTACTGTGACTATATTCACATTTGTTTTTAAATTTGTAATAAATTATTTAGTGTCATATTTTATATTAAAATTTATTTAATTTTCTAATTTATCTATTATACAATCAATGAATATATTTTATTTATGTGAATTGAATATTTTATATTTTTTCTATATATTTTTTTATCTATTAATATAAATAATGTCCACTGACAGTAGTAATATAAAACGAAAAACTATAAAACCACAAAATCCAAATCCTCTTTTTGAGCAATGGTTAAAAGAATGGCACGAACAGGCAAAAGAAAAAGGCTCAGATATGCAATTTTGTTTTGCTAAGGTATAATAATTTCTCTTATTTAAAGCCTAACAAGTTTTAAAACGAGATTTTTTGTATCCATGCTCTTGTTTTATTTTTTAGGCATTGTCTTCATTAAAAAAATTTCCTCTAGTCTTAAAAAGCGGCAAAGAATGTGCCATTTTACAAAATTTTGGAAAGAAATTATGTAGTATGATTGATAACAAATTAGCTGTCTATTTACAACAGCATCCTGATTGTAAGTATTTCCTATTTATATATATATATATGAATTTTCAATTGTTTAAAGACCACTACACTCGGATCAGATGCAAAATTAACTGACACCATCTAATCTTTTATTAAAAACATATATTTCCTAACCGAAGAACCGAGCCGAACTGGATCTAACCGAACCGAGCAACAAATTCATAATTGATTTTATATTTTTAAATGATGTTTTTATTTATTTACATGCTGTATGACAGTCGGCTCTAATCCTACAAAGTTACCAAATTTTTTGATTATTATTATTGTATAATTTTCCCGAGGGATGAACCTCGATTGGAATTAGGTGTACACCGTCTTTGGAATTATTTGGAATTACTTTGGAATTCATTAGATAATCTATTGTCATCTATTGTCTTCTACTTGGAAATGAAAGTGGAAGTGGAAGTAGGTGTACACGATATTAGGTCGCGGTTCACCCCTCGGGTTTCCCCAAAAGAAACAAGAATTTGAAATTAGACACCATTTTGAAACTCACTTACAGAACTCATTTTTGACATGTGTCATTTAGACAGATTATAAATTAATTACTCTTCGCTGCCCGAATGCAAAACGTTGATAAATCTTCTGTCTTATTAAAGTTTAAATTTTAAACATTTTTTCCAATGTCAAATAAATTGAGTAGCTATCTAGTGAGAATGAGAAGTTATATTTTTTTATCATTATAATTGAAGAAAAAAGTAAAAGTTTTTTTCTATGACTCGATTTGCTATCTGCAAAGTCAATCGTTTGCGTTGAATAAGGCATCTGCCAATTTAGCTATAAACATGAAACTTGGCACAAAGGTGCAGTTTATTAATATAAACTTGTGTGCCAATTATTTATCAGCCCATTAGCTACAACTGTTCAAGAGATCCCTATATAATTGAAAAGTTTTTCTTTTGCCAAGAGTAGCACAGTTGTTGAATCATAAAGAGAAACAGAGGTTGTCCTCTGCTTGATGCAAATAAACATACATATAAACATTTTTATAATTGAAAAGACTGATGATGAAGTCTATGCCTTCGAAACTATAGTATTAAACAAATAAATTATATATATATATGTGTATGTTTATTTGCATCAAGTCGAGGACAACCTCTTTGTTTCTCTTTAAGATCCCTATAATATAAATGTTCCATTTTTTTTTTTGAATTTTACCATTTTTTTTATCAGTAAGTTCAGTAGGAAACCCAATATCTAATCAACTCTTCCTATTAAAAACAAACAAATACTTTGACTCCAGAAGGAACTTTCTATTAACTTTTGTTTTCGAAATCCATACAGAAAAAATAACATTCACTTTAAAGCTAAACTTAATATTCTGGCCGCCCGGCGAGCACAGTTCCTAGCGATCGATTAGTAACCAAAATGCAATTGTGTAAACAAGTTAACAATCATTTTCAATTTATAACCTGAATTTTTGTTCAAGAGAGAGATCAGTAAATAGAAATTTCTTTAGATGGAAATCTAATAAATTGGTTAAAGATGAGAGATGAATATAATAAAACTATTTCACAAAGAGCATTAAAATCTTTACTGACCTTCATCTTTATGTTTTTTCTAGAGGAAATCAATGAGGGTGTCCTTCTCTGCTTGATACAAATAAACATAGACCAATATATTAATGAATATACATAGGCCTTCATTTTCAATCTTATAGATATTATATTTTCTGTGCCTGACTATCTTCTTGAAAGTCGATAATTACTCATCCATTTACTTACCCTCCTTGTTTTGTAGAAATTCATCCTAATAAAATTAATATGTATGTAGTTCACTAAAATATATATACCTATATATAGTAACATTTTCAGTAAGTATTTTATAATCAACTAATTTAAAAAAAGTGGGTCAGATTGGCCGAGTGTGGAAAGAGACCTTGCCTATGAATCAAGCCAGCCCGACTCACTGCAAATATTTGACCTGCTATAATTTGATCCCTACACCAATTTAGACACTAACACATTCATAACTGTGACGACTGGCTAAAATGGGAATTTAGTTCTCAAAGACAAAAAACAAAAAAAAATTTAAATGACAATTTTTATCTTATAACCAGTAGATTTTTATCAAAATCAATACCTATTTAAGTAGCCCTTATCTCTATCGTTTTTCATTAAGAAAATAATTTATGATTTTTTTTCAGTTGATATCACAAAATTAGGACCAAGTTTAAGTTTAAATGAATCAGGATTAAATTCCAAATCAAAAGGATCGACTTCAAATAATACTAATAAGGTATGAATTTTTATATAATTTAGAAACACGTTTACTCTTTTCAAAATTCCTATGGGTTCTCAAACCACTTGTGTTATATTAATTTGTTCTAGGTCGTATATAGGGATGTAACAAAAAGACTTATATTTTGCAGCTATTCATTATTATTCACCAGTTTTCTTTTGCTATAAAATACGTTATTTCTACTTGGTCATTTCCATAGATCCATTGAAAATTGAACGGTCATTGAATGAAATAATGATTATACATATTTCTAATAGCATGAGTCTTATTAAAAATTCTCGTTCATATATTCCCAAAAATTTAGAAAATGAAAACCAGATAAGGATATTCTTTTTCTTGCATTTCGGAATCTTGATGGATTTCTATTCAAGAGAGAGATCAGCTAATGACATTTCTTATGATGGGAATCTAATAAATGAGTTTAGTTAAGAAAATGGAAATGGTTATAAACCAAAACGTCCTTCGTCACTTAAAAAATAATAAATTAATTTACGATAGGCAATATGGATTTAGACAAAATCGTTCCACAGGCGACATCTTAACCTATGTCACCCACACCTGAAACAAAACTCTAGAGACCGGAAAAGAAACCCTCGCTGTAGCCCTAGATATCTCAAAAGCTTTTGACCAAGTTTGGCACAAAAATCTTCTTGCCAAACGTGACTGCCTTTGGATTCACACCAACACTTCACAAATGGATAGAAAGCTTTCTGACAAACCTCAGTATAAAAGTTGTGGTGGATGGAATATCATCTGAATCGTTCTCCACAAACGCTGGTGGTGGTCCCCAAGGCTCTGTAATCTCCCCCACCCTCTTCCTAATTTATATAAACGACCTTATCGATCAAACGTCAAACCCCACTCACTGTTACGCCGACGATAGCACTCTGCACGGCAAACCCTCACTCCCGAATAATCGAATCAATGTTGCCTCCTCAATCACTCTCGACCTAGACAAACTGAATAAATGGGGCTCCCAAAATTTAGTTAACTTTAATGCAAACAAGACTCAATGTTGTCTAATTTCTAGGCGCGAAAATAAAAATTTCCCTGATATTTACTTCGATTCGAATACCCTGAAAATGTGTGACAGCCTATCCATGTTGGGCGTCTCTGTCGCATCTGACCTGTCTTGGAATGAACACATCTCCTCTGTGGCGAAATCTGCAGCAAGGAAGATTGGCTACTTATTCAGGTCCAAGCGATTTTACAAGCCCCCACATCTTCTCACCATCTACAAGGCCCAAATCCGCCCCTGTCTCGAATACGGCTCTCATCTATGGAGAGGAGCCTCTAAATATTCTCTTGCTACCCTGGATGCAATTCAGAAACGAGCCGTCAGGCTAATTGACGATTCTACCCTCACCGACTCCCTCGACTCGCTAGCTCATCGAAGAAATGTCTCTGCCCTTTCCCTTTTCTATAGATACTATCACGACAGGTGCTCTGATGAGATAAAATCAATAATCCCCCCAAAGCATGCTTTGTGCGTAGCACTCGTTTTGCCGACTCCCAACACTCTTTCGCGGTCAAATTAGAACCACTTCATTCGCCAATACGTATATCCCCATGACTTCAAGGAACTGGAAATCTCTCCCAGCCTCCATCTTTCCCAGCACTTATAATCTTCAAAACTTCAAAACCCGAGTGCATAAACACCTACGTCTACACCCCCTCACTTAATCAACTTCTCCTTCTCTTCGGTAATTCAAGGGTCTTCCGAGATCCATAGGGGCTGCTTCTTTACTGGTGCGCCCCTTCTTGCATTCGATTGCATTAAAAATAAAATAAAATAAGAGCTGAATATAAAGCTATTTCAGAAAGAGCATTCAAATCTTTACTGCCCTTAAACAAATTACAAGTGTTTTCAACTGGAAATCAATGAAGTTATCCTTTACTTGATACAAATAAACATTCATCTATATAAAATTAATATATTTTTATATGTATGTATAATTTTATTTTGATAGAGACTTTGCTTTCGAAGGCTTGGCCTTTATCTTCAGGTTTTCTTATAGATATTATATTTTGTTGTTAAGGGAAACTGGTGTAGGTTCTTGGTGAAACATTTTAAATAAAGTAAAGAAAATATTGAAAAATTTAAGAAAATTTAAAATACCTACCTAGTATTTTATATTTAAAATTTTAAATAGTTTCTTAAATTTTTCAAAATTTTCTTTACGATATTATATTTGTTTTCTTGAAAATCGACATCCCTGCTACTCTTGACAAAAAAATCTTTTCAAATACCTACATACATACATGTCTAATATCGGGGTTTGCCCTGTGGGCATTGAAAATAAATATTGAAATTAAAAGAGACTGTAAAACAAGCCCAGGCAACACATAAAAAGCTGGAAAAAGTAATACAATAAAACTATGATTTTTAACAAACTTGTTTATTTAACTAAGCATGTATTACACTAAATGTAAGTTTCAAACAAGTTTTCAATTATTTTAGAAAAAAATATTAATTGTTTTATTGTATTGAATAAATACAGCTCTAATAAAAGAACTGACTGTAATTATTCAATACAAGTTTTGAATCTACTTTCACCGACAAACTAGTTCCAGCTATAATTTCTGCTAAAACACTTGATGCACGGTTTTAAATTGTCTATTTACGGGCAACTCAACTTTAGTGAAAACTTGCATGAATATTGAATATAGTCTAATTCAGGCTCTGTTTGTTTTCTGACCATAAACTTACGTAGGTATACTCCTGGCTGCTCAGAGTTTAATTTACGAAATATGCCCAACACTTTATTCAAGAGGTACAACATTCAAAAAGTTTTAAGAACCCATAGAGGGATACATTTTTATTTGTTTTATGATTTGCATTCAGGATGATAATAAAAATAAAATGTTGGGATATTCCTGTCCAATATGAGAAATATAATTAATTCATTAAATTACTTAATTCATGTTCACTTTTAGCCGGCTGCTTCAAAAAAACGTTCATCAAAATATCAACCTGCAAATCGATCAGGAGCATATGCCATCCTCTTTGCACTTAATAAAAAATTACAAGAGCCTGGATATTCTGGTAAGTTTACAAACTATTTTTAAGGCGGCTACACAAGTAACTCCAAACTTAACAAGCATGCACAATTTCCCTTCGACACTACTCGTACAAGTATTCTTTAAACGTTGAAACAAGCACCAGTTTGTGTGTGAACTATCTCGGACTCGGACGATGATGCCCTTGCTTTAGCGGCATTTCTTCTTGTATGCAAAAGAAAATGCAAAAAAAGTTAACGAAGAGAAAAATCTATAATAATAAAATTATTTGAAATTAATTTTTTCTTTAATATTTATTAATACATACCTAGTATGTACTGTGTTAAAAATTAGATTTAATAAATATTAAAGAAAAAATTAATTTCAAATAATTTTATTATTATAGATTTTTCTCTTCGTTAACATACATATACACTCAGCGGCACAATTAACCACCCACCTAAGTTTTATTAAATATTTTCCAATTAAACAAATGTTCACTTAATTTATTTATTACATTCAATTTCTAGGATCATTAAAGATTAAAAAATCATAATTTAAACAAGAATATTTATTTTTATTTATAAAAAACATGAAATTAAAAAAATGTCATTTTTACATGAAAGCCATTTTTACATCAGCACTTAATTTTTCCAATTTATTTATTGAATTTAACATTTTAATAACATGTCTTGCCTCCTTTGGCTTTAATGACCTCGTGTAAGCGATTTGGAATACTATCGATAATGTCTGGGTATAGCCGGGAATCGAACCCGAGACCTCCGGGTTGCCAGTCAGTTGTTCTGACCATTACACCACCGAGGCGGACAAATGAAGCCCCCACGGACTTATTGATGCAATCAATGCGCTAAGGTACTTTGAAGCTGTCTTGGAACCACATGTTATCCCGTTTGCACTATTTATTAGAGAAGATTTTCTTCTTATGCAAGATAACGCCCGCCCACATGGCGCGAAAATTGTTACTGAGTACCTGGATACAGTCGGCATTAGAAGATTACGATGGCCAGCGCACAGTCCAGATATCAACCCTATCGAACACATATGGGATAACTTAGAAATACCTATTCGGAGTCGAACATTCACACCAACCACTATCCCTGAACTGAAAGATGCGGTTTTAGAGGAGTGGAATAACATACCACAAGCTTATATCATAAACATTAAGAAGCGGAGAGAAAGAGATTAGAGGCTTTCGAAATGTGGTGCTACAGAAGAATAAGGAATATCAAATGGATGGATAAAATTACAAATGAAAAAGTTCTTGGAAGAATCGGAGAAAGAAGAACCTTGTGGAAGAGTCTGAAGAAGAGGTCAGATGATGGGGCACACACTGAGACATGGGGGACTGCTTAGGGATATCTTGGAGGGGAGGTGGGAAAGAAAATGGGAAGGGGAAGGCCCAGATTAGAATATTTCAACCAAATAATTGGGGTTATGGGATGCGAGACATTTAGAGAGGTCAAACAGCTGGCGGGGGACTGAGCCGAGTGGAGATGGGTGGTTGCGTCAAACCAGTCTTAGGACTATATACTCAATAATGATGATGATAAGAACATGTTTTATATTTTAATTAAAAACACAAATTATTTGAAACCTGAAATAATATAGTATTTTTTCAAAATTACGTAAGGCTTTTGAATAGCCACAATATTCATTTCATGAAAAAATGTATTTAAACGATTTTATTGAATATATTTTTTTTTTTTTTTTTTTTTTTTGAAAAGACTAGCAGAGTTGTTGATTTTTTAAGTGGAAGTCAAAGAGAGTGCTTCTGCTTGATGCAAATAAATATACACATCTATATAAGTATTGGTGTATTTTTATTTGCATCAAGCAGAGGTCATCCTCATTGTTTTCTTCTTAATTATTTACCATTTATGTTTAATCTCCATGTTAAAATTATTTTTTCTAGTAAATTATGATTTATTTTTTAACAGGTTACATGACAAAAGCACAACTGCAAATCGAAGCTCAACCTTATTGTGATGCATCGTTTCATAGGCCCGAGGGTAATAGTCATTATACTGCTTGGTCTACAATGTCAACTCTAGTACGAAAAGGACTTGTCTCTCGTGACGGTTGTCCCTCAAAGTAATTAATTAATAATAATTTTACTATATATTTTGTTATTTATTATTATTTATTTATTTATCATAATCAATAGGTACTTATTT
This sequence comes from Forficula auricularia, assembly GCA_024734495.1. NCBI lineage: Eukaryota > Metazoa > Arthropoda > Insecta > Dermaptera > Forficulidae > Forficula > Forficula auricularia. Next base: position 37,576,553 of record JALMQS010000128.1, on the reverse strand, counting down.
TACAACACAAAAACTCACTCACTTTATACTTTAAGTATTTGATTAATATTTTACAAATAACAAAATAAATTCTTGATTTTTTTTTTTTTTTTAAATGAATGCAATTCTTTATTATATATATTGTAGGGCCTCCACATCTCCCCTTATAGCCCTAGTTGAGTGGCTCAGGGTGTGGCCACAGCAGAACGGTGTGAAACCTTAGTATGCTGCGACCAAGAATAAAATAATAATAATAATACAAATAAAAAAGGGAATACCGCTCGTCGTCCAAACAATAAAAATAAATAAATAAATTCACTGGGAAGAATAAATAAATAAATAATCAATTAAATAAAACAAAAAAAATAAATAGAATATGTCACTGGGTTTAAAAATAAATAATTTAAAAAATATTCAAATAAATAAGTAGACAGGAAGTTGCCGTAGTCAATGAATAAAAAAATAAATAAATAAATAGGCAGAAAACCGCCATGGTTAAGAAAAATAAATAAATATTTATTTGACTGGGAATATATGTTACTGGGTAAAATATTAAATAAATAGATCAACGCTGGAAAAAGCGTTGGGCTGGGCCATCTCCCCAGAAGAAATCCATAAGATGGTCATTATTATTAGCCGTCACGATACATCTGGCAATCGGCGATAGCACTCCGGGTCGCTCCGAATAAAAACTCTGGAACCGTCTCAAACCAGGGCGACACATATGATATGTGGAATTGTATTGTCAAAAGATATGATCATGACATTGAATATGGGGAAACGTTCACGTAATTGACAGAAAGTTACCAAATTGATTTAATTTAAAAATATAATTATCTATTATTAGTTATTAAAAACCCTTACATCTTAGCATGAGAGTACCTCAAAATCTTATATTAAAAGGAATTATTAACTAAAAATAATCTCTCTCCCATATTAGGAAAAAAAGAAATATAGCTTATATAGTTACATGATTGCATATTTTTTTCCTTCTTAATAATTTCTTCTTCTAAAGATTGATACTGGACATGCAGGAAAAATTGTACTAAAAAAGCCTGAAGGAAATAGAAGGCCTAGAGTTTTTAACTTCGCTGAATAGACAATTTAGAAAACGACACCATTGGAATTGCCGTAAAAATTTGAAGACATAATTAGGGAGAAGCATCTTGACAAGCACAGGACTTTGAAAAAGACTGCTATCGAGTCTAATGATAAAATGATGAAATTTCAGCCTAAAACTAAAAGGATGATTTAGCCATCGACATGTCTTCACCTTAAACTGTCACTTTCCCCCAATTAAATAAAATATATATGTCATTAGAGGTTTTTCGGGTTTCTCCGCGTGGGTTTGAGAGTTGGATAGAGTGTCGGGCTGGCCTAAAGTACGCTGGTTCGAGACTGAGCCTCGGCAGATATTTACAGTTGCCTCCTTGGAAAGCAATGGCAACCTACCAAGAGTATAATTGTCTAGTAACCTCTCCAAACTAGCCGTTCGGAACCGGCATTAAAAAGTAGGTCCCGTATATCTGTGTAAAAACAGCTAAACACACTCAGCACAGGTATATGTGGAGAGGAGCCGAAACGCCAGGGAGACATGATATGACACTTAAAGAAGAAGAAGATATATATTTATAATATTTTATATTAATAAATACAATTCTTTAAAAATAATAATAAAACATTCATCATCAAGTGTGATTGAAATGCCTTGAAAAATTGTGAACTAAGACAATTTGTTGGAAGATTTAATAGTTTAATGATACATATAACTAGAGTCAACAACCAAATAAGCGATATTAACTTATCGAAGATTAGAATTGAAAGCGTAAAAAAAACTAGACAATTTTAATATTTTATAATTTCACTATGTGTGAAAACCAAGCCGGAAAATTCTTCCAGATCAAAAACTTATTTTAATCAAAAGATTTTTTTTAATGATTAATATTTTTAAATGTGTATGTCATATAGAGTGCCGTAACTAGGCAAATGTAACAGGTTCACCCGCACAGGGCCCATCCTCTAAGGGGCCCTGAAAAAGCCCACCCGAAATAAAAAAATACGCATAGTAAAAATTGTTGAATTACTTAATAGTGAATATTATTAATAACAAAAAAAGTTCTTGTTTGATTAAAATTTATTTTAAAAAAATTGAGATTGAAATTTAACACATAGCATCTCTAGGATAGTTTTGACTAGGGCTACGATTCGTATGGCAATGTATATTTTTTTGACTATTTTAAACTCATGTAAAAACATTTTTATACATGTTTTGAGCGTCTGATGACAATATCATAAATTAATAATGCATATTTTTGCATATTTCATGTTTGAATTTACATATTTTAGACATTTATTGTGCATATAAATCCTGGCCCTAGTAATATATATATATGTAAATATTTTTCACTCTTGTTCATAAAATAGATTTTAATAATTATTATTATTAGTCTATAATCAACTAATATTGTTTCTTTTTAAGATTTTCACTTACAGAAGAAGGAATTATTCTTGCACGTAATTTACAAAAATCAAATGAAGATGATTTAGAGATTTTCAAACCAGTGGATGGTAATCATTCACCATTTGATAATAATGAAATGCCATTTATTCAATCGCCAGTTGAAAATAATCACTCTCCAATTGATACTATTCAATCGCAAGTTGAAGATTGTGATCTTTCACCACTGATTGAGGTAAAATAAATCCGAAATTAACTTATTTCTTCTTTTTAATATTAAATGACTTGAAAATTTAATTTTAATTTTATTTATTTAAAAATAACCATGATCTTTAAATCAAATATTAATTTAAATAATTAGTTAATTCTATATATCATTAATTATTATTTTATTTAAGGTAGTTCTTTCACAAATGCAAAAATTCAAGAAGTCTTTGAAACTTGGAATATAAGTCATTAAAAGCATAATACACATACTGTTAAAATTTGAAGACAATTTACCACACCAAACATGAAATAATTGCAATTAAAAATGACAGTTTTTACATAGAGTAGATAGGGAAAGGGTGGGGATATGATCATCATATTTTATTTATTTTCATTGAAGGACTTTCACCATCTTGATGAAAAACTAATATTAGAATAATATATTCGAAGTAACTTAAAAAAAAAATTGAAAATATTTACCACGTAGTTTTGATAAAAAACAAAAAAATCATATTTGGGCGATTATTTTTAGTGGAGGGGATATAAGCACAATGGCTTGGAAACGATCCGGCAAGTATAAGTGTATCCATATAGAGATTTCGTAGTGTGAGTGGACAGTCACGTTAAAAAAACATAAACTAAAATTTTAGTTCCGTTCATATTTATAGAGTGGTTACGAGGCTAAAACTTTTTGTGTGGATTGTCGCGAAAGAACCTCCTTAAATTGAAAAAAAAAATGAACAATGAATAAATCGACTAAAATATCGACAGTGATATTAATATTTTGTTTTAAAAAAAATTATTTTGTCCGAATCCAGACTAATTTTCAATATTAAATTTATAAATCATGGACATCATCTTATATTAATATTAGTGTATCATATGACTTTCTTAAGGATAATTACATTTTCGGTCAATGATTTTTTGGCTAAAATCACGATAACATCTATTCAGGATAAATAGAATTAATAATTCAACGTAAAATCACCTCCTAGCATCTAACGGCAACCTCTAGAGGCGATCTTTAACGTGAATTAAAAAGTAAAATGAACATATTCTTATGGCGAAAAATGTTTTTGATTGCCGTTTAAGAGCGCATCTAGCGGCTGCTGATTTTCTTCAATCCCTTCAACTCAAATTCTATGGTCGATCCACAAGTTTCATGAAATAAATGATTTTATTAAAATGTTTTAATAAAACCCACGTTTTTACTATTTATAGTTAACCTTAATTTTTTCCGTTAAATTTATTCACTAAAAATACCTTATAATTCGAATCCACATATCATTTTAAAATAAAGGATAGGTTTTACAAATCCATAATAAATGAATATTTTTTTCTGAAGAAATTATGGAATATATTCTTGATTCTCGACCGTAATTGTAATCACAAATAATATATAGGTATACAATAATTTAGGAAATAATCGTTATTGATATTAATTTATTCACTATACAGTTTCGGTCACCATTGGTTGACTATCCCTCAGTAGTAAATAACGTCTTTATATTTTGGAAATTGTTCAATTTATTTATTTTTTAGATTGAGGATGAAGTTCTTATTGATCATAATATTCATGATAAGATTCCAATAGTATCATCCAATTCATCAAATTCATCTCTAACTTATCAACCAAATTCATTCGATATTATTCTTTTAGTGGATACAAAAGAGACAACTGGGTATGTTTTTTTTTATTTACACCTTATATGATAATTAATGTATTCTTTTTATATTAATTATTTTTATTTCTACAAATCAAACTTAGTATTTTACGAGGGGTGACCTAAAATCGTGTACACCTACTTCCACTTCCACTTTCATTTCCAAGTAGAAGACAATAGATGACAATAGATTATCTAATGAATTCCAAAAGTAATTCCAAATAATTCCAAAGACGGTGTACACCTAATTCCAATCGCGATTCACCCCTCAGTATTTTATAAGAGGAAATCAATGATCTGCTTGATGCAATTAAAAATACACAAATGAAATAAATACAGTTCTTTATAAAAAACAATCTCAAAACCTTGAGTTATAACAACTATATTGTAAAATTCTACTTCTGACTGAATTAACTATTTAACTGATCATAATTTAAAACGAATGGAGTTCAGACGTGTTCTTGTCTTTCTCTCTCTTGAGATCTGTCTAGTGAAATCACTTGGTGAGTTTTACATTTTTCGTTTCTTTACTGTGTTTCTCGTCTCTTATTTAACGGCTAATTACATCAATCGATATGGACATGGAAGAACTGTGATGATAGAGTGATTATCTAGGATTGAAAGCAAAATTTGCTAAATAGAAAGGGAAACTAAGGAAAACAATATATTAATACATGGAATAGAGGAGAAGGAAACAAACTTACTTGAACTAGAAAATGGTACCATTGAATTTATAAAAGAAAAAAATATACAATGAATTTAATACAAACCAAATAAATTTTATAAAGCAAATAGGTCGACCCCAATTTTAATATCTCTCCTCTCTCTACAAATTAAAAATATCCTAATTGGAATAAAAATAAACTGAAGGAAGATCATCAGTATTTATCAGAGGACGTTTTGGAGACGAGGAAAAAATTAATTCCTGACTTGATGAAGGCTAGAGGAGAGGGAAAGTTCGCTATCATCAAATACGATAAATTCATCATTAAAAGATTTCCAAAAAACAACTTTTAAAAAGAGGCCCTTAACAACATCGCCGATTGGAGATGTTGAGGGCGAGAATGGGAATCATAATATGATGCAATATACAGAGAAGAAAAAGTAGCTCGATAATACTTATAATCCAAAGCATAAACTAAATCAATTCACGTTTCTTTTTTTTTTTTTTTTTTTTTTTTAATGCAATCGAATGCAAGAAGGGGTGCACCAGTAAAGATGTAGCCCCTATGGATCTCGAAAGACCCTTGCATTACCGAAGAGAAGGGAAAGTTGATTAAGTGAGAGGGTGTAGACGTAGGTGTCTATGCACCCTGGTTTTGAAGGTTTGAAGATCATAGGTGCTGGGAAAGATAGAGGCTGGGAGAGAGTTCCAGTTCCTTGAAGTCATGGGGATATATGTATTCGCGAATGAAGTGGTCCGGCACTTTTCCATTTGACCGCAAAAGAGTGTTGGGAGTCGGCAAAACGCGTGCTGCGTGCAAAGCATGCTTTGGGGGGAATTATTGATTTTATCTCATCAGAGCACCTGCCGTGATAGTATCTATAGAAAAGGGAAAGGGCAGAGACATCTCTTCGATGAGCCAGCGAGTCGAGGGAGTCGGTGAGGGTAGAATCGTCAATTAGCCTGACGGCTCGTTTCTGGAATTGCATCAAGGGTAGCAAGAGAATATTTTGAGGCTCCTCTCCACAGATGAGAGCCGTATTCGAGACAGGGGCGGATTTGGGCCTTGTAGATGGTGAGAAGTTGTGGGGGTTTGTAAAATCGCTTGGACCTGAATAAGAAGCCAATCTTCCTTGCTGCAGATTTCGCCACAGAGGAGATGTGTTCATTCCAAGACAGGTCAGATGCGACAGAGACGCCCAACATGGATAGGCTGTCACACATTTTCAGGGTATTTGAATCGAAGTGAATATCAGGGAAATCTCTATTTTCGCGCCTAGAAATTAGACAACATTGATGGACATTTAAGAAGTGGACCACGAAGAGATTCAACCTATGATTCTAACCCCGAAGCTACAGTATAGAATTATTGGCGAGGGCCCTCAAATACCAACTAAGAGCTCCATCCACCACCCAGTAGGTCTGGTCAACCCGGGTGATTTAAACCAAAATAGGAATAATGATCCCGAAAATACAAAACATTTCAGCTCATCGAAGAAATGTCTCTGCCCTTTCCCTTTTCTATAGATACTATCACGGCAGGTGCTCTGATGAGATAAAATCAATAATTCCCCCCAAAGCATGCTTTGCACGTAGCACACGTTTTGCCGACTCCCAACACTCTTTCGCGGTCAAATTAGAAAAGTGCCGGACCACTTCATTCGCCAATAAATATATCCCCATGACTTCAAGGAACTGGAACTCTCTCCCAGCCTCCATCTTTCCCAGCACTTATAATCTTCAAACCTTCAAAACCTTCAAAAAAAAAAAAAAAAAAAAATAGAAGACCAAGCGCGCTGAGCTATTGGTCGAATCGAACATAATCAAATGTGCAAATATGTAAAATACAAAATTAAGGCAGATTTAAAAAACTATAATGATAACATAATAAAAAGGTTTATTAACCACATTCATCTGTTAAAAAAATTAAAAAAGAATTGTTTCCACATAAATATCTAATCCCAAGTATAAAAGATAAAAATAACACTATTCAATACAGTCGATCAAATATTTTAAAAATAATAACAGAATTTTATAGAAATTTATACACATCAAATATAATTAATGACTAAACTGATCTATCAAAATATATCACTGAAAATATCCCAGTTATTCTTGGAATCTGAAGTATTAAATATAGAACTTGATGCAAGATACGAGGTAGGTTCTTTTTTGTGAAAACCTTCCTCGTATCTTACTCAAGTTTTATTATTATATTAAAATGTTTTACCTAGAACCAACACCGAACTCCTTAAAAGTTATTAAATATAGGTAATTAAAAAGTTAAAAACAAATAAATCTCCTGGAAGTGCGGTGTTAAAAACGAAACTTTAAAAAATATGCCCAATAAATAATTATAAAGTGATCGAAATGATATAACAACTATAGACCAATCACCCTATCTTCTAACATAGGAAAAATATTTATGAAAATTTTAGAGAATCGATTAAAAAATATAATAAATTTTAACCAACCGATCGAACAAGCCGGTTTTAGATCTGGATTTTCTACATGTGATCATTTACAAGTCATCAATCAATAGATAGAGAAAAGTTGTGAATATCAAATAGAAACATTTTTAGCATTCCTTGACTACAGAAAGGGATTTGATACCATTGAAGGTATATTTTCAAGTCCATGCTTTCTCAGGGAATAAATCCAAATTACATTTCACTAATTCATGAAATTTACAAAAATTCGGAATCAAGAATAATTCTAGAAGAAAACTGGCCTTATTTTCCAATTAGTAGAGGTGTTAAACAAGGCGTTGTTGAAGATATGTTCAAAAAATTAAATTGGACTAACAAAGGTATAAAAATAAATGGAGCATATCTATATAATCTCAGGTTCGCCGACGATCATGTTCTAATAGCAACTTCAAAAGAAGAACTAAAGGAAATGATAATGGAAATTAATATAAAAAGCAAAACATTTGGCTTAGAAATTCATTATAAAAAATCTGCATTTATATCAAACAGATTACAATCAGATATCGAGTTAGAAAACAACAAATCATAATTATATAGAATATAAATATGAAATAATCTATTTGGGGCAAATAATTAGCTTTGACGACAGAACAAGTAAAGAAATTACAAGAAGAGTTAATCTGGGCTGGAATAAATTTTGGTCATTCAAGTTCATCTTAAAAAACAAAAACATCGACCTAATCTCCAAAGTAAAAATTTTTAAAGCATGTTTAATACCGGTTCTGATTTATGGAGCTCAAACATGGCCCATTAAAGAAAAGACAACTAATAAACTAGAAATAATACAAAGAGCCAAAAAGTACCAAAAAAGGTTTAAATAAATAAATAAATTTAAAACACTGCACATTCATTGAATAATTCATTCATTCAGCAGCAAAATTTTAGGTTCAGAATAGGTTTTGTTAACTTGAATGAAATTTTTTATCTCTTCTTTTATATTCATGTGAGAAGGATTTCATCTCTATATTTAGGCCAACTGCACGGATAACGTGTTTGGCGCTTGGGTTTGACTGGAGAGGTGGTGAAACACTGTGACATCTAAATTAAACATATCCACATGTTTGACACTGACTTTAATTTTTTTTATTTTTTAATAAATTAATATTGAGGAAATTGGTTCAGTTTTATATTTTTTAAAATTCAAAAACACTCACTAATTTTCAATAATATATACCTAAATATATTTCTTTATAAATATATAAGTGTACGAGATGTAGTATGCTTATTTGCATCAAGCTGAGGACTTCTTCATTGATTTCTCCTTAAAAACCAACAACCCTATAACTCTCGGCAAAAAAATCTTTTCAATTTTATATACTAGGTGTATTAAGTTTAAATCCGCGCTTATTTAGTCAAAAACACATGTTTTTTTCATAGAAAACAAAAACAAATTTATTCAAAGTACTGGCCCTCACTAGCTACACATTTTTGTCATCTCTCGTGCAATTTGTGGATACCACGCCAAAAAATTCCTTCTCTTTCGAGGCAAACCACTCATCAAGCCATTTTCGGACGTCTTCGTAAAAATCGAAGTTCTGCTCAGCGAGCGCGTGGCCCATCGACGAAAAAAGGTGTTAGTCAGAAGGGGCCAGGTCTGCTGAATAAGCGGCATGGAGTAACACCTCTCAGTTGAGTCTCTCCAAGTAGTTTCGGACTATTGTTGACGTGTGTGATGGCACGTTGTCGTGGAGGAAAATGAGCTTGTCATGTCTTTGTTGATAATGCGGTCTTTTTTCATTCAGAGCACAGTGAAATTTGATCAGTTGTTGATGGTAGCGGGTGGTATTGACAGTTTCACCAGGTTTCAACAACTCATTGTAGACGATACGCTGCTGATCCCACCAAACGCACAACATCATCTTCCGTCCGAACCGATTTAGTCATGGTGAAGATGTTGATGGTTGGCCGGAATCAACCCACTATTTCTTGCGTTTAGGATTCTCAAAATATATCCACTTTTCATCCCCAGTCACAATCCGATGCAGGAACCACTTTTTTGTCTGGCGAGCAAGATTTCACATGTGGTTTGCGTCGCCCCATCTCCCTATCGTTCAATTCATGCGGCACCCATTTTTCGATCTTTTGAACCTTTTCCATGGCACGTAGGTGCATGGAAATGGCTGGTTGATTAACACTCAATTGCTCTGCAAGCATTTTTTGCGATTAGGCCCAAAAGGGACTGCAATTGATTCCTGGGTCGATTTTCACGCTTTTTGTCGCTCAGGTCAAAATTGATGTCTTCGAACCGACGAAACCAATCTCTGCACGCTGTTTCCGATAAAGCACTGTCGTCATAGGCCACCACAAGCTTTCGATCCGATTCGGTAACCGATTTTTTCAAATTAAAGCAGAAAAGCAGAGCTTTTGCATATGCTTTTTTTCTGACAAGAAACTAGACATGATTACCAAAGGAAAAATGTATGTTGTTGTATGAAATTGCTGGTGATGTGCACTGATTAATGTTCAAAATGTCAAACTGATAAAAAGAGGTCATAACATGTCAATAAATTAGCTTAAAAGGCTAACTAACCATCTATGAGCGAGCTACGGTTTTAAACTTATACACCTGGTATATTATATGGTGTTTTGTAAAATTTTTAATCTTCATCATCTCAAAAATGATTTAATATTATTTATTAGATACTAGATAATAATAATAATAAAATATCTTTATTTATTTATTTTTTATTTTCTTAATAGTGGTCTTCGAGGAAAAGTTTATGATCAGACAATTAGTGAATTATCTCAATTAGGTGTGATGTTTGAAGTGCGTCATTTAAAAGTCGGTGATTTCGCTTGGATATGTCGACCACGAAGACAACTGGTCACAGGCACAAATATACCAGAATTAATTTTACCATATATTGTTGAAAGAAAGCGAATGGATGATTTAGCGAAGAGTATAAAAGATGGAAGATTTCATGAACAAAAGGTGAATTATTTTATAATCAAAATTAAATTTTTTTTAATGACGTGGCTCTTTTAGAAACAGTGTCCTAACTCTTACGTAATCCTTCTTTTAAAGTTTAAACTGAAAGCCTTTTCTAAGACCTCTAGTCGATTCATTACACTAACTTTAAGAGTCCACCCTTATACACCATCCATATAAGAGAATGGACCAAACATAACATTTGACTAATCTTTTATTTTAAGATTTAGATTGTCAGAAGAAAGAACTCATTTTATTGAAGATGGACTGTGCAGACTCTATTCGAGATTTAATTTCGTTATCTGGATTTTGTTGATTATTTATGATTCAATTTTCTTGTTATCGAGGTGGAGGGAGGCTAAAAACCATAAATTTTGTTGGCTATATTGTTATTTAAGCCTGATTTAATTCCAATTTGGGAAATTTTATTTAGAAGTAGTTAAAGATCTTCAATGTTTTCGGTCAGGATCACAGTGTTGTTGACATACTTAATTAAAATAACTGGACGCCATTTATTTTAACGCCTATTCGTAGATCCTTAAAAATTCTGCCAGCTTGAAATTAAATAACAAGGGGAAGAGAATGCATGCTTGTCGAACTCCTCTCTGGATCTCAATTCCCTTGTTGTGTATTATCCATCCCTTAATTCAGCGTGTTCCCTCCAGTTCAGATTTCTCATTATACTGGCATCTTTATTGACCACCCCAACTTCACTAAGATGCTCAACTAGTCCCATGTGTTGGACTCTGTTAAAAACTTTCTTGTAGTCAACAAAACATGCACATACGTATTTACGCTGGACACAACATTGAAACATTGAAGCCAAATAATGCTTCCTATGTGCCGAAGGCATTCCAACTCTAATAGATTATAGGAAGTAAGGTCTTCAACATGTGGCTCATAAAACTCATTAGAGGATTAGACGGTATTGTAACAAATGTTGATTTCAGCTATTCTTCCAGAAGTACACTGCTCTTATTTTTTATTTATTTATTTATTTATAGCCTTTATTTGGCTCCCAATTACAAAAATTACATACATAAACATAATTATTACATAAATAAGCAAATACATTTTTTTTCTTCTTATGATGAAACAAGGGCCCCAAGGGCATAGGCCTCTCCCAGGTGACTCCATGCATCTCTATCTCGAGCAATTCGATTCTATTCAACCCCCGCAGCCATCTTCAAGTCATCCCTCCATCTTCTTGCCTGTCTTCCTCTGTTCCTTGTTTTATTTATAGGACATCATTCGGTAATTTTCTTTGTCCATCTCTCGTCAATCAATCTCATAATGTGTCCTGCCCATCTCCATTTCATTTGTTTTATATGGATCATAATATTCTGCATTTTTGTTTTTTCATACATGCTTTCTATTTTTATTTTGTCAATTTTTCGAGTTCCTAGTATGCTAGTACTGCTCTTAATATATATATGTTATTAAATATTTTCAATTCTAGATCTATGATGTTGTCTTCATTTATAAATTAGATTAATTCCACTGGGATTCGGTCCGAACATGCCCAGGGGCGTAGCCACCCTAAAGGGAGGGCTCATGGGATGATTAACGGCAACGACAAACCGTTTTCTTATGGCAAACTAACCATAATTAAATATATTTCATATGTTTAATCAAGAATTATGTTCTTTTTTAATTTCTTGAGCGGTGGAGTCCCTCATCGCCCTGGGTATATCCCAAAAAACAATAAACAATTTGACATATAGGGCGATGAGGGGATCTCTCCTTAATTTTTATACTTTCAGCATAAGAACATATAGAGCGGGTGGCGTATGATTATTTTATTGTAAATACAAAAAAAAGAAATGTGAAATGTGAGTCAGGATTAATCCTGGCTCTCTCAGGCACCCGCTCTGAATCTGAATTTATTTGTTCTGAAGCTGAAAGTGTGAAGTTTGTGGATATATTTGTGTAATGAACGTTTATCTTTGTAAGAGGCAGCCCGCTCCTCGGAGGCCCAATAAACAAAATACCTATTTGCTTTAATAAAAAAAAATTCCCACTAAATATTTTGCTTTGAGGATTGACCCCCCATGAAAATTTTCTGGCTACGCCACTGGACATGCCACTTTCTTATTTTATTCAAATGAAATCGCATGTATTAGCTCTGATTTTAGTATTTCAGGCCTTCAGGATCACAATCCTTAATTTTGACATCCGTTCTGGAATCTACAAAAAGTTTGACTGTATACGATTGCTAGGCTTTCATGACTTCATCTTAGTCCGTTACTATTTTATTGAACTCGTCTAATATTGTCAATGGTGTACGACTTTTGAAGTGTCTTTAGCTGTCCTTTACCTTTCCATACATATTAAATATCATTTTTAGAGATTAGTTCTTCCATTATTTTTTATTAATATAATTAATTAATCTTTTATATATTTTAATTTTTGTTTTAGTTTCGATTAAAACAATCTGGAATCGATCAAAAAATTTACTTAATCGAGAGTTTGGGTGATAAGACCTCGGACGCATGGGCGGGTCTTGCAATAAGTGCCCTTCGACAAGCTGCCGCAAATACTCAATTAATTGATGGATTTCTAGTTCGGCAAACGAAAAATCATCGTAATTCAATGCAATACCTTGCTACATTTAGTAAAGTGCTTGTTGACACGTATAAGGTATACACTTAATTATAGTTATCATTTCCGTCCTTAATGTGTATTAATGAGAGTTTTTTGATGGGAATTAAGGACAAGTTTTTGTGTGATTTTTTTATTTTTACCAACGTTTCGTCGACTATGCCTTATACACTTGCATTATTAATATAATATAAGAAATAAATACAATTCTTTAAAAAAAAAACAAGGAGAAATGTTTTGAAATTAACTTTATTTGAAGAACTTTAGCAAATTGAAACTCTAACTTTGGTTCTCGATTAACAATTAAATACAATTCTTTTAAAAAACAATCTGTATAACTTGAAAATTTCCTTTTATCAAATATGAAATTTAATTTAGAAGTCTTTCTTCTTCTTAAGGTAGTTGTTTCACCATATGGGTTTTCTTAGGATTTTTTTGAAATTTAGACAGATTATTATTTAAATACTCACTTCTGCATCGATTGGTGGCAAAACGAAATTTATGAACAATATACCATAGTTCCGGAGATAGTAAATTCCAAAAATAGAGTTTTTCAGACTCTTATACATTGCACTATACGGAAATCGGAAAGTTTACATACATATTTAATTATAATTAAGAAACTCTTCTTACCATTGTTATAAAAAACTAAACCAACATTAAACAATAACTAATATATTTTTTAAGAAAATTTTAATTCATAGTTACAACATAGTTTCTGAGATAACAATGAATAAATAATGAAAAATGTATAATTAAAAAATTACACTAAAAACAAGCTGGCAACAACGCATGTATTTAACCTAGAAAGTGGGTTAACTTTAGTTATTTTTTTGACGTTTTTTCGCTTCAGCCATTGTCCCAATAGCTTTCAATCGCATATTGAGAATTTTTTGTTTTATAAATCGACCTTTATAATGTATTTTATCTGTAAAAATATCTGATAAAAATATTCAAGCTCGGACAATGTTGCCAGATTTGTCAAACGAGCACGGAATTGGCTAGTAGTGGTACATAAACAGCCAAAAGTTTTGGCCTTATGAATTATGAATATTATTGTCTGTTCTATATACTTACTTACTTACTTACTTACTTCCTGTGGCCGAACAACATTTCCAATGTTTTAGCCTCCTCTATAATGCCTCGCCATTTTGTCCTATCCCGTGCTATAGAGTTCCAATTTCCTTGAGCACCCAACTCTTCAAGATCTCTGGTTATATTGTCCATCCATCTTTGCCGTGGTCTACCTGGTGGTCTTCTTCCTATCGGTTTTGCTTCGTAGATCCTGCTGATAGCTCGATCTTCATCAGCACGCACCACATGTCCCACCCAAGCCAGCCTTCGTGATCTTATACAGCTCGTGATGTAAGGCTGCCCTGTTAATTCTCTCACTTCCCTTGCACTTCTAAACCTCCATTCGCCGGTAACACTATCTCTAATCATTCCACTTATTCTCTTCAAGATCTTGTTTTCGAAGGACATTAGATTTTTCTGATCAGATAGGGTCATGGTCCATGTCTCACACCCATAGAGCACCACCGGTCGAATAATGGCGTTGTAGATTTTAATTTTTAAGTTTTCTTGAGAGGTTTTTATTTTTGAGCAGGCTATTTAAGGCTGCCGCACAACGGTTTCCTTTCATTATTCGAGTCTGAATTTCCTTGCCTACTTCATTCTTTGTTGTTATAAGAGTCCCTAAATAAGCAAAATCATCAGCATACTCGTATCTGGCATCCTCACATCTCAAGCTATTGTTGTCGTTGTTGCTATGTCTTGATACTTTCATTGCTTTGGTCTTTTCAGCATTTATTTTAAGACCAACTCTTAGGCCCATGTATTTGATTTTATCATGCATGTCCACCAAACCTTCTTCTCTATTCGCTACAATCGCAATATCATCCGCATATGCAAATACTTTATGCAGACCATTCAGTGGTATTCCTTCTCTCCCTTCATCTAAAATTCTTATAACTTTTTCCAGAATAAGGTTGAAAAGCAGGGGTGATATTGCATCTCCTTGTCGTAGTCCTGTTTTGATGCTAAATGGCTCCGAATACCTATCCTCTACCTTAATATAGGCTCTTGAGTTTTCCACACAGGCCCTGACCAACTTTATTAGTTTATGAGGGAATCCAAACTCGTTCATAATATTCCACAGGCTCTCCCTATGCACGCTATCATATGCCTGCTTGAAATCGATGAAAAGGTGGAAAGTATCGAGCGCAAATTCCCATCGTTTTTCCATTATTTGTCTTATATTAAATACTTGGTCAGTTGTAGATCTTCCTTTACGAAAGCCGCATTGGTAATCCCCAAGGCATTCTTCAGCAAACGGAGTCAGACGTTTTAGTAAGATATAACTTAATATCTTATAAGCTGTTGGTAAGATTGATATTCCTCTGAAGTTTTCACACCTTTTTATATTTCCTTTTTTGTGTATAGGAACAATAATAGCGTCATGCCATTCTGCCGGAATTTTCTCTTCCTTCCAGACTTTTAATAATAATACGTGTATCATCTTGCACAGCTCTTTACCCCCACTCTTCAATAATTCTGCTGCTATTTCGTCCTTTCCGGCTGATTTTCCCTTTTTTAACTTTTTAATTGCTTCTTCTATCTCCTGAATCGAGGGTTCCAGTACATAATTATCCCCCGGGTCCAATGCATTCACCTGTATTGTATTACTCGGCTCGTCAAAATTAAGTAAATCATTAAAATACTCTCTCCAACGGCAGACCACATCAAATCTATCCATAATTTCTTCACCATCCCTATCCAAGACAGCCCTGGTTCTTGGTTTGAATCCGTTCTTCTCTTGCCTTATTTCCGCATAGAAGTTTCTTACCCTTCCTTGGTCGTATGATTCCGCTAGATTTTCTATCTTCTTTTTGAAGAATTCATTTTTTGTTTGTTTAATGAATCGATTGGCTTGTCTTCTTATTTCTTCATACTCTTCCTTGTACTGGGGATTAGACAAATACCTTTGTCTTGCTCTATGCTTCTTTTCCACTTGTATTTTACACGGCTCGTCAAACCAAGGCTTTTTCTTTCTTTTAGTCGGCTTGCCAAGTATATTCAGGGCAGCAGTCTTTATACTATTCTTTACTTTCGTCCAAGTCTGATCCATATCTTCGGTCTCTAAATCGTAATTTCCAAAGATTTCAAATCTGTTCTTCACTTCCACCTGGAACTTTTCTTTGAATTCTAAGTTATTTAATTTCTCTATATCTACCCTGAATTTCTCACTCTCCCGATATTTTGGTGTTTTTCTGATGGTGTTTCTTATTCTAGCAACGACTAATATATGGTCACTATCTATTTCCGCTCCTCTATAACTTCTGACATTTTTGATGTTACTTTTATGTCTCTCGTCAATTAATATATGATCTATCTGATTTTTGGTTCGCCCATCAGGAGAATACCACGTCTGTTTATAAATATCTTTTCGCGGGAAATATGTACTGGAAATAATAAGGTTACTTGCAGTAGCGAAGTTAATCAGCCTACTTCCGTTATCATTTGTGACTTCATGCAAACTATCCTTACCAATAACTGGTCGGTATCTAGATTCTCTCCCTATCTTTGCATTCATATCACCAATGATTATTTTTGAGTCATATGTTGGGACCAATTGAAATACTCTATCTAATTCTTCATAGAATTCTTCTTTTGTTTCTTCATCCGCTCCATCTGTAGGTGCATATGCGTTGATAATGGTCGTATTGTAAAATTTACCCTTCAGCCTCAATACACATATTCTTTCACTTATTGGCTTAAACAGCAGTACTGCACTTTGAAGAGTGTTCTTCACCACGAAGCCTACTCCATAAATGTGTTGAGATGGATGACCACTGTAATATATTGTTGAGTTGCCCAAGTTAGCTTCTCCATCATTAGTCCATCTTACTTCTTGTAGAGCACATATATCGATTTGATACCTCTCTAATTCAATTATTGCAGATTGTATTGCACCAGTTTTATATAGAGTTCTAGTATTCCAAGTTCCAATTCTCATTTCCATTTTTCTTTGCCGGGTCCGTTTCCGATTAATCAGTCCAATATCCGAGGCTTTTCTTAGAGGTTCCTGAACCAGCAATTTTTTACGGGGTTAGGTGGTTGGCCTAACGCCCAACCTTCCTCCTTTATCTGGGCTTAGGACCAGCTAGGCAGCATATCTACTACCTAGGCGGATTTCTGTTCTATATACTCTAGCATTAACTTTTTGCTAGTATTTTAGCGAAACAACTACCTTAATACATCTATGGTCTGTTTATTCAAACTCGTCCTGCCAGCGTTTTTTAGGCCGACTTCTGCTTCTTTTTCTTTCTGGTTTATTTTTTACTCGTTGTCCTTGTCATCATAAGAGACAATTTAAAATTTTTTGAAAATCTTGACAATGGTACTATGAATACACTTTTGATGAATCTTTGTCTGTTATGAGACAAACCAAGAATTTCGCCTCAAATTAAACATATTTATAATTTTGTTTTTTTTAAGTATTTTGTATATTTTCTACAATAATATTATTAATATTTATATTTTTTACTATAATATAATATTTTATATAATTTACAGAATAAAGTATTAAAACTATGCTCAAAAAACAATCTTACGCCATTAGATATAGAGGCAGCTGAAATTTATCTTATGTCATTTGAAGAGTTTAATAAATCTAGCTCCAAAACTATTGTAAGTATATTAATTTTTTATTTATGCATCGAACTTTCGATGACTTATTTGCCATCTTCATTAGGACAAATATTATTTGATATATGTATATATTTGAATCGATTTTTAATCTTTTTATAGTTACTCAATATAACACTTATCTATGCTAAATACTGCATGGAGTGGGGGTTCAGGTGAGGGTCCAGTGGCGTAGTGGGGTGGTACGGGGGTGGGGGTCCGATGTGGGTGGGGTGCACGATGGAGTGTTGGGGTGGTGGTGGTGTGGGGGCGGGGTTTGGGCACGGCTGTATGGTGCAGGGGGTGGGTTTCGGGAGGTGTGGTGGGTGGGAGTGGGGTGTGAGGTTGGGGGTCCGAGGTGGGTGGGGTGCGGGATTGAGTGTTGGTGTGGTGGTATGGTGGCGGGGGTTGGACACGGGTGCACGGTGCGTGGGGTAGGGGTGCTGGGTGGGTTTCGGGGGGAGTGGAGTGTGAGGGTGGGGTTCGAGGATCGGGGGTCCAGGGGGCGTGCCTTGCAGCTAGTTAATTTATATTTCGATTAAATTCTTATCCCCCTAAATTAAATATCATATTAAAAAATTAGAATATTCAATAAACCCTTCTAGCTTTTACATTTTTTCTAGCTATTTGTCTTTATAATTATAGCAATGGATATAAATTTTTACTTTACCATACAGGCTATGGTCAAGTATTGTAATCGTGCATGAAAAAAAGTGGTTTTTTTCCTTCTTTTTTTCGAAATATCTCAAAAACGGCCCAAACTATTTTGATTAAAAAAATTGAGCGAAACCATGGCATTTCGCTCTACAAAAAAGCTCTAATAAGTGAACATCGAAAAAATTATATTTTTCGAGATAATAATTATTTTGTCAAAATGTCTGTTAGTTAGTCTGTCCGGTTGTCTAGTTGTCCGTTAGTCTGTGCGTTATCAAATTTTTGTGGACGAGCTAGCTCAAAAACTAGAGTGAATATCGAAACCAAATTTCACAAGTAGTTTTGGTCCATTGAGATTAAGAGCTGATTAGATTTTGGTGCATATCGACCCAAAATTGAGGGGGTGGACGGGGGGTTAAAAATTAAAAATATAGGCTCTTGTACCAAACTCAACCAAATTTTGTATACATAATCAGTGGGCCCCGAGAAGTCTAAAAACGCAAAAACTAACCGCCCAAAATGGGAGGGGGTCAAAAAATCAAAATATAGGCCCTTGTACCAAACTCAACCAAATTTTGTATGCATAATCAGTGGGCCCCCAGAAATCTAAAAATGCAAAAACTAACCCCCCTCCCCCACATGATTATAAATAATTTTATTAAATATTAAATATAAGTGAGGGGCCAGGTTGTATGGTAAAGTCAAGTGGATGGCCACATCAGGACACGTCAGCTTATTTTAGATAAATAGACGAAGAGACCTGTAATAGAAATATAATCTTAAAGAAATAAAGTAAATTTAAGAACTAAAGAAAAATTTCATTTTCTCATTTTTTTTTCAATAAAGAAAATAAAAAAATAAATATTTTGATTAGTTGATTTTTGCACCAATACTCGCTCATGTTGCTAAAGAGTGACTGTGGAAATTTTGGTCCAGTCGGACAAAGGTTCTAGAATTTTAATTTTTCCATCCCTACTTCTTAACCCCCCCCCTCACTTTGATTAGTTGATATATTCACCAATTTCCACCAAATTGGTCAAAGGGGCTAGAGTTATAACTTGTGCCCGCCTCCCCATTTCGGCTAATGGATTTTTCCTAATATTGTATTGTCATCAAAAACATGTATTCGTGAAAAATTTCAAGAAGTAGCTCACACAGTGAGGATTCGAGTATATATAATAGCATGTAAAAAGATATATTTTAATTTCAAAAATGTTTTCAATTTCAGAATTATACTGTACGTGATATGTTTATTAAACATCTTATCCAATTACATGGCATGTCCGTGGAGAAAGCAAATTCGATTTCTAAAAAATATCCAACGCCACAATCTTTGCGCAATGCCTTTATGTTACATCCATCGCCGGAATCCATGCTCTCCGAAATGACTTATGGATTGGTGAACAGAAGCATCGGGCCTGTGCTTAGCAAAGCCGTCTATGAATTGTATATGAATAGACATCTCAGTTAATGTTTTATAGTATACATGTTTGTTTTATAGGATACAAATAAATTTACATCATGTTCTTAATTTCTCATTATTTTATATATTTTTATAATTGATGAATTCATTTATATTGTAAATAAAAAATATCATTTTGTATTTATATTTATCTAAGTGAATGTGTATATATTTTTTAAATTGTATTAAACAAAAAAAATAATATCTCTATATTTTCTTAATTATTAATCATTTAAGACCCTATTGGACAAAATGTCACATCTATTCAGGATATATAGAATTAAGGTAGTTCTTTCACAAATGCAAAAATTCAAGAAGTCTTTGAAACTTGGAATATAAGCCATTAAAAGCATAATACACATACTGTTAAAATTTGAAGATGATTTACTACACCAAACATGAAATAATTGCAATTAAAAATGAGAGTTTTTACAGAGTAGATAGGGAAAGGGTGGGGATATGATCATCATATTTTATTTATTTTCATTGAAGGGCTTTCACCATCTTGATGAAAAACTAATATTTGAGAATAATATATTCGAAGTAACTTAAAAAAAATTGAAATTATTTACCATGTAGTTTTGATAAAAAACAAAAAAACAAACATATTTGGGCGATTATTTTTAGTGGAGGGGATATAAGCACAATGCCTTGGAAACGATCCGGCAAGTGTATCCATATAGAGATTTCGTAGTGTGAGTGGACAGTCACGTTAAAAAACATAACCTAAAATTTTAGTTCCGTTCATATTTATAGAGTGGTTACGAGGCTAAAACTTTTTGTGTAGATTGTCACGAAAGAACCTCCTTAATAATTCAAAGTAAAATCACCCCTAACACGTAGCTAGAGACACTATTTAACGGGTATTAAAAAATAAACAAATATATTCTTACTATATAAGTGCAAAAAACATTTTTGCTATAAAAATATCTTTTAGTTTGAATGAACATATAAATTTAAGGAACCTTAATGATAGTTCCAGTTATTGACTAACATAAAAGTATATTGCACTATTATTCCATAAGAGACAAATATAAAAATTTGATTTTGAGATATCAGAGAATATTGAGGGCTAACTATAAATAGTGAAAATGGGGTTTTTATTAAAATAAATTAATAAAGTCATTTATTTCACGAAGAATATAGAATAATGTTTGTTTACTTTTTAATCCCCACTAAAGACCACCTCTCCACGTTGCCAATACGTGTTAGGAGGTGATTTTACATTGAATTATCCATTCAATTTATCCTGAATAGATGTTAGCCCTATCGTGATTTTCGACAATAAAGAATTAGATCAGGTATTACCGTATTAGACAATACTTTCCTCTTGTAAAATTTAGAAACTTTTTTATACATTTTTTTAAAGCATCCGTGGTTGCAATTTCATTGATAAAAACCACATTTTGAACTAATTAATAAATATATTTATTAAAATAAATACACGACCTTTCGATCACTTCATTTGTAATTGTATTATAATAATATATTAGATACCAAACAGATGCACTCACAGATGAATTGATTGAAACGTCGTAATATTGTTATATACTAGAAGAATTTTATTTCGGAGTTGGGTTGATAGAATTCGATTGAAAATTTGATGAAAGCCAAAGGATAATAACAAGTACAAATTCTGAAGAAAATAATTTAATTTAATTTAATTTAAGAAATGGAGGGTCTATGTTTGATCCTAACTTTGTCGAACAATATCGATTATTATTATTGTAAAATACTTCAGAATTTGAAAATCAAACGACCTGAAAAAACTAGAAATTTGCTAATTTCATCATGTGGGTCATGAAAGAAAAACTCATCAGTTCATCAAAAGGACCAAATCCTCATCAGATGAATAAAGATTTTGAAAGAGATTACTTAAACTTTTAAGTAAATAAAAATGTATAAATTGAAGGAAAAATTAAAATCTTTTCAAGACTCGCTACCTTCTTTGTAAAATTTAGTAATTTTATTGTTTTAGAGAAAATATTTTTGGATGAAGGGAGTGAAAATTGCTTAAGCTATATTTCTTATATATGTTGCATGTCAGAGAGAGATTTGTCTTAAAGGTTTGGCTAACGGCCCGGCAAGCTAGTTAGCTCTTGGGTTCGATTCCTAAGGGGACGAATCTCTCTGATATGCAATGTAAAAATATTTTCTCTAAAATATATGATTGGTCATTAATTAAATTCATTTATTAATAGTATAAGACTGGATTGATTTTTGAAAAAATTTTCATCATTTTTCAAACAAAAGAAACTCATAAAAATGCTTAAATCTTTGCATTCATTATTTAAATTTTTTGTAAAGAAATGATTATCTATTTGAGAAGAAAGATTGAATTTTTCTCAAAAATCACTTGTTAATTTTATGAACATGAATTTAGGTCATTTATCAGATTTTAATAGATATGCTTATATATTTATCCACATGTTAAAATCTTTGATAAATGACCTAAATTCATGTTCGTAAAATTAATTGATTATACATCACAAGTTGATTTTGAGAAAGAATTCAATCTTTCTTTCTCAAATAGATACTCATTTCTTTACAAAAAATTGCCTCTACTACATTGGTCCGATGCTGAATCTTTATTTCAGTTAAGCAGTAATTTTTACTTTTCCAGTCTGTTTGAATGGAGTGAAAATACTTGGCTTTCGTTATATATTGCATGTTTGGAGGTGCTGGTCTCAAGGGTCTGACTAGTTGCCCGGGAAGCTTACTAGTGGTTGGGTTCGACTCCCAAGGGGACAATACCCTCCTACATGCAATATAAACATGTCTATTAAAATTCATGATAACGACCTAAATTAATGTTCGTAAAATAAAAAAATTTGTTTTTGTTTTTTTCATTGCAAATATTTAAATACAACATATAAATTGTAAAAATTTTTTGCTCCCAGAGTGTGAAGGTGTTATTTTTCTAAATTGATTTTTTTTTCGGCGAAGCAAAATTTGTACAAATTGTCCAACTAAAAATACCTCTGACATAATAAAATACTAATTCACAATTATTATTATTTATATTGAATTACATCAAAAGCTCCCCAAGGACTCCTAATCATTTCCAGAAATATTATAAAATAATAAATAAAGAAACAACAATCCATCAACCAGTATTGACTGAAAATTATACTATATTATAAAATATAATATATTATTATGCGAGATTGTTGGGACCATTGTGTTATATGAAATTAGCTCTCTTTTTTCAAAATAAGGACATGATTTTAATCTAGCACGTCATAAAAATCTTGGAAAAGTTTAAAATCCCAGACAATCTCATAAACCTAATACAAGATATTTATTCCAACAACACCGCCAGAATAAAAGCCGAAGGAAGACTGTCCCGAAGCATCCCAGTGAACCAGGGCATTAGGAGGGAGACTCTCTTAGCCCTCTGCTTTTTAATATAGTAATGAATGAAATCATTGGAGAAATAAAAAAACCTAAAAGGATATTCCCTAGAGGACGAGAATTTAACATGCGTTTGCTATGCAAACGATGCAGCACTCGTTGCAGAAGATGAAGATTTCCTCCAGCGCCTCCTGTATAAAATTCAGTTGTGTCGCACATAAATTCGGTCTCACCCTGTCAACCAAGAAGACCAAAACTCTCACAATCTCTAAAATACCACTCCGATGTAAACTACAACTATACGATACGATTGTCGAACAAGTCATGTCCTTCACGTACCTTGGAATCCAAGTAACCTCTCATCGAGACCTAGAATCAGAGGTAAAACATCAAGCAATAAAGGCATCGAAAATTTCGGGTTGCCTTAACATTGCAATCTGGTCAAACCAATATTTAAGAACGGAGGCCAAGGTACGAGTCTACAAAATCGTGGTACGTCCAATATTAACGCAGCTGAGACAAGACCCGACACTGCAAAAACTTCTCAATTATTGGAAACAACTGAAATGAAGACATTGCGAAGAATAATGAACGTGACCAGGCTCGATAGAATGAAGAGTGAAGATATTAGAGAAAAATGTGGAATACAAAAGGTGGGAGAATGGATCAAGAGGAGAAGAACAGAATGGTACGCCCATGTTCGAAGAATGCCAGAAGACCAACTGGTAAAGAAAGTGATGACCAACAAGCCGGTTGGAATAAGAAGTAGAGGTCGTCCCAAGAAAAGATGGTATGACGATCTGGAAGAAACAAACCTATAGGTTTAAAAACAAGAAGAAGAAGAAGAAGAAAGTGACCAAAAGATAGAGCTTCGCTTGTGTCTTCTAGATTATGCATTCGATTCGAACGCTCTGTATTGCAGGTTGCATCACTAGGCGCATATATATTAACCTTATATTTTTGAATATCACTATAATATTGAAAAAAACTAATAATTTTGATAGTTAAAACTATTTTTACCATACAAATAAGTAGATTTTGTTGTTGGTTCATTCAATGCATATTTTCTTTTCGTATCTGGTTTTATAATAGTTTTTCCGGATATTTTGATAATACGGACAGGGTCCGGTCACAATTAATCCGGATTATCGACGCTCTACTGTAATTTTAATTGTCCATGAAAAAAATAGTTTTTTGCTACGTTTTTGGAAATATTTAAAAAACGACTGAAAGTATTTTGATAAAAAATATTGAGCGAAACCATGGCGTTTTTTTCTACAAAAAAGTTCTTATAAGTAAGTCAACACCGAAAAATTTATATTTTCCGAGATATTAGTTATTTTGTTAAAATGTCTGTTAGTAGGTACGTTAGTTTGTTAGTACGTACCAAATTTTTTGTACCCTCTAACTCAATAATTAGTGTGAATATTAAAACGAAATTTCAAATATAGATTTTTTAAATTGAGATTATGAACTGAGTAGATTTTGGTTGAAATCAAAATAAAAAAATAAGGGTTTAGTCTAAATTAAATTATAAATGTCATTTTTTCAGATGGCAAGCTTGAATATGTTAGATAACTAAATAGCTAAGTAAAAAGTAACAGGGTTCAAATTTTTAAACCCCACCCCCTAATTTTCTATCGAATTTCAACCAAAATCTAATCAGCTCTCTTAATCTCAATATAAAATATCTAAAATAAAATTTCATTTTTATAGCTTCATTAGTTTTTGAGCTAGAGCGTACACACAATTTGGTGACACATACGCACTTACCCTCAGGTACTAAATATACAAGGTTTTATTCTAGACAGAAAATCCGTGAATCCGCTTAATTTTTTTATCAAAATAGTTTTAGCCGTTTTTGAGATATTTCGAAAATACGAAGCGATTAAGAACACCTTTGATCTACTCATTGTTTATAGTTAAAATCATAAGATTTAAGGCATTTACTTGTTAAGTAGTTAGAATTGTTCAAACTTTTTTCGAACACCATCTCTCCCAGGGATTTCATTCAAAATGAGGAAAAACGCCCTGTTTTAAGGTTTGTTATGTTATGGCAAATATTAAAAAAAATACATAGATAAAGTCATAAACATCATCTTAGAATAAATGAGAGGATTGCAAAACAAGCTAGCTCTAAACTTATTTTCCCACCGCAAGCTTTTTACTAGCAAGCCCTAAAATAATCTTTTAAACATAAGCCCATAGCTTATCCTATCATGTCTGGGAGAAAATAATCCACGTCAAGTGATCTGAATTCTCTAGAGAGAAAAAGACTCGTCGAAGTCCTTTCATGTATTTTATAGCAGAATTAATGTTAATGTGATTATTTTTAAATATATTTAAATTAGAAAAAAAATATTTCAAACAAAAAACAATCCGGCTAAGTGAGAGTCGGTTTCATACCAAGGTTTCCCCACCAAATATCTTTCAAAATTTTTGAGATATCAAATTTTTTCTTGTTGTCATTGATATGGAGAATATAATGGATTTTTTCATAATTTCAAGTTATACAAATTCTTAACGCCGACAAGTACAAATCATCTTAAAAAATGGCTAATTTGGGGCTCTCTCTAACACCCCCATTTTAGAATGAATCAAGTTTAAAAAATTCTTTTAGCTTCATTTTACTTAAATAGACCATTATAGTGATAGGTACCTCAGAGACTCCATTATAAAAACATTTTTTTAAATTTGACTTCAAATAAAATCTAACCCTCCCAAAGATCTTCATTCGATTAAAATGTTAATATGATTTTTTGATTTGCGGGAAAATGAATACATAAATAATTTCTAAATTTCAAGTTTTTATTCTACAACCGAACTAAGTAACAAATAGAAACAGCTAATTTGCACAAAATCGTCCGTACATTCTTCATCTTCCTTTAGCTTTGACGGAGATATCTTTTGAGGGTTCTATTTAAAAAGGAAAACACTAGGTAGGTACTAAATTTAAACCATTTTTATTATGTTAAAAAAATCTTAAAATAAGATTGATAATAATTCTCAAACTTAAATTAAACATGAATTATAAATAAATAAATAAACAAATAATTACAACATTTAAATATACCTAAATATAAATATATTTACGGTTTAAACTGTAATTATCATTTCTTCCTTCATATAAAAACAAAACAAAAAAATATTATTTTTGATTATGATCCTAGTATATTCTTTGTTACTCTTCTTTTTGGTACCATTTTATCCAGAGATGCACAATTTCTAAACAATATTATCATTGTGGAAATTACTATAAAAAAAACACACTAATAAAAAGGAGAATCATTACTGATAATGAATTTTTTAAACCTTAATTAACAATAATAATAACCAAGGGCGTACCCACCTTTTTGGACCAAGAGAAAACTGCGGATTTCAAATAAATAAACTCAAGGAGACAATAAAAGACACATTCTTTTATTATCTACTTCAATTTATAAAAATTCTGCTACTCTCGGCAAAAAGAAACTTTCAATAAATAAACTATAAGAAATTTGGAAAAACTAAATTAACTATTTAAGAAAGAAAATTAATAATATCATTTTCTTTTCATTAGTTAATTTTCTAATAAGTATTTATACTTTTTTCATTTAAAGTTTTTAAGAATCACTTTGCGTCTAGGGGGGGGGGGCAGCTGTCCCCCTTGCTCTTACCTGGGTACGCCCATGATAATAGCTACTAAGTTCATGGCAAGTGCTCCAAACAAGTTCAGGTGTTATCAACGCTAAAGATAAAATCCGCGAAAACATTAAAAAAATAATGTGAAGTACATACAGCTATTTATCGACTTACTACAGAGATAGGTTCCTAGACATCGGTCGTAAGTCGAGTTTCATAAAAAAACAAAGAATAAAAACAAAAATATTAGTAGATACAAAATTCAAATGCAAAGCCCCGCAATTCATATACATAACAAACAGTTGCGGGGATTCCCCAAGACACGTACATTAGGGTGGTCCTTATTTTGGGTATTTTCGAATTTTTATGCTGACAAGGGCTCACATGGTTCGAAATAAATAAAAAAAATACCCCAGAAGTTTCAAGTCTATCTCAATTATAACCTGTGCCCCCAGCGATGTAAGTTTCTCATCTAAATAACATGGGGTTTTTGCCATTGAAAGATCAATTTTTTATTTCGGCCAAAGTAATGGTTCAAAAGATTTGAAACTCTGTAGACCACAAACATTGGTTTGGCACAAAAATCTTCTTGCCAAACTGACAGCCTTTGGATTCACACCAACACTTGACATATGGATAGAAAGCTTTCTGACAAACCCTAGTATCAAAGTTGTGGTGGATGGAATATCATCTGAATCGTTCTCCACAAACGCTGGTGTTCCCCAAGGCTCTGTAATCTCCTCCACACTCTTCCTAATTTATATAAACGACCTTATCGATCAAACGTCAAACCCCACTCATTGTTACCCCGACAATAGCACTCCGCACGGCAAACCCTCACTCCTGAATAATCGAATCAATGTTGCCTCCTCAATCACTCTTGACCTAGACAAACTGAATAAATGCAAGGGTCTTTCGAGATCCATAGGGGCTGCATCTTTACTGGAGCACCCCTTCTTGCATTCGATTGCATTAAAAAAAAATATTGCATTTTAAGGGAACCCTCGTAACTGTTTGTTTCATTAATGTAATATGCGCATGTTTGCAACACAAGGTCATAAGTTCGAACCATCCTAAGTAATCCTGTACTTGTATTTTTAATTTTTGAGGAATTTTATTTTTACTGGTGAAAACACCACAGACAAAAATCCTGAACATGTTTGGAACAAGTACCAAAACCGACTAATAATTTAAGTAATAAACAATAATAATAATTCTTACCGATAGCGATTATTGCAAAAAAAACAAAAGGGAATTGGCAATAAGATTCAAGTGTCGTGGAGAGGATAATATTTCCAATACCAGAGCCGACATTGGCGAAACCTGTTGCAGTTGCAATGCCGAATGCTCGTATTCCTGTTGGGAAAGCTTCGCTAGCCAATGAGACAATCAAGAATGTGTTCGCAAAGAGAACAGCGGCTGAGCAGACGAGGAAACGGAAGCCCAAGGAAGAAATACCGCCGTCAAGAGCGACAGTCCCTGGAACAAGGAGCTCACCGCTACAAGAAAATTAATGGAGTTGATGGGAACAAAGCGTATAAGAGTTGGGAAGTACGTTTCGAGTTTAAAAATTTTGGGAAAATTTAAAAATTAAATTATTCAAATAAACTTTTATTTGAAACTTTTTTCATATAATGTACTGTTTTTGAGTTATAAGACTGTCTCAAGATAAAAAAAAACTCACACGGTATATATCCCCCCACCTCTTTAGGGTCACTATCTATTTCACATAGCAAGGTATTTTCATAAGGTCGTATAGAGCAGCGGTCTGCAACCTTTTAGCTATTGCGGGCTACTAAATTCGTAAATTAAAATTTCGAGGCCCACTAACAATTTTTAAAGGTACGAATTATTTACGAGCATTGCATATGATATATGGTAGATGCTACGTATATATTTATTTATGTATTAATAATTTTAATTTAATTTATTTAACGATAACACAAAAAGAGTAATATATACTAAAAATTAGTACGTTATTAGCTGCTTAAATAATATCTGAATTTCTTTGCGGACCATTAGAATTACGCCACGGACAACCCGTGGTCCACTGACCACCGGTTGCCGACCGCTCTGGAAGATTATAGAGGTGCATATCGTCGCCTTAGAGTGTAAACCTGCTAAATCCATTTTTTATCATAAATATATGACATATTAATACCGTTCGAAAGAAAAAGAGATGCAGCATCGTCCAAGTAAAACTGCTACTTAAAATTACGATCGTAAGTTGTAGAAAAAAAATGTGAAAATAGTTTCTTTCCTAAACAGCAATATTAAATTTTGTTTGTTTTTTTGTCTGCTCTGTAAAATATCCTTATAGTGAGTTAGCAGGTTTACACACTAAGGCGACGATATGCGAAATTTCGTACAAATCGATGAAAGGGATTAGGATTTATTATGATAATTCTATTCTTTTGAACCAAATTCGTTAGTATATGTTTATTTACATTTGCAAATGACAACGTCATTGATTTCTCCTTGTGAATCATCAATTCTGCTATTCTCAGCAAACCAAACCTTTTCAATTAAACTTTTATATATATTAATCAGTTATTTAAATTACTTAAAAAAAGGTTTCACCTAAAAGTTTCGGGCTTCCTATATATCGGATTAATACTGTATTCAGAAGAGAACAGATCAATGAAGAACATCCGACGATTATTGAATAGAAGAACCTCATTGAATCTACTTTATCCTAATGGAGCAAAAAAATATTATTATTAATATTACAGCGTGTTATGGTTATGGATTTTATCAAACATGATTACATTGATGCAAAAATGATGCTCGCCTACTTCGGAGGATGTAGTGATCATACGGGTGAATACACCACAAACCGTTTCCCCTTGGGCGTAACCATAAAGATTATCATAATCACTTGCGAGGGCAAAATATTGTGGAATCCAATAAAATGTCGAACCCGTTCTAAATAGTAAAAAAAAAAATGGTATTATAAATAATAATAAAAAGACATAATTTTTTATGTTATATTCAGGAAGGGGCAACCATCGATCCGCCGAGTAATCGAAAAATAATGCAAATATATATAGTATACATATCACGGTCCATGGATGCTGTGGATGCGCAGCATCCCTAAAATTTCAAACATTTTGAGTATTTTCATAAATATATAAGATCGACTTCAAAATTTCAGGAGGATCTTTAAATTTTCAAATTAATATCCGTTATTCCAAATATTTCTATAAAAAACATTTTTTGATTTGAAAAGTATATTGGTTCACGAAATGAAATAAAATTGTTGCATAATTTCAAGGGGTAATTAAAATGAATGATTTTCCGAAAAGGGTGCGGATAGAAGGTTTGAAGTCACTGCCTGGTATATCTTCCAGTTCAAGCATGTCAAAGACAAGTCCAGACGAGTTTTAATCGAATAAAAATTATTCTTGCTGAGGAACTATTAATAAAACAAAAAAGGAATAAATAAAGATAATTTGAGAATCTTTGGACTAATCACTTTCTAAGAACTCTCAATATATAAACTCGGAAATAACTAAGAACGCTATAGACAAATCATAACTTCTTGCTTATAGCAATAGAATTAGGAAAAATTTAAGATTTTCTTATAGGACAGGCTGATTCATTGTGGAAGATGGTCGATTTGCATCTCAGGGACTGTGGTGTTTAAGTCACAAGAATTAATTTCTGACTCCTATCTTCACTCACAAAAGCAGTATCCGTTTGGGGCCAAGGTCCCAAAATATATTTTTAAAAAATCTAATGTTAAATTTGAAAAATAACAAATATGATGACGTACGTATTCGATGAAATTTGCAAAAAATTATTATAAATTAAAATAAAATTTCAAAAAATGAAGGTAGTTTTTTTGGACAGCATCCCCTGGTTGAAAAGTCACCAACCGCCACTGATACATATATATATTTAACCCACCGTTTCATAATTCAAACACCAAATACATTAGAAATAAGCATTATAAAATGCCCTTTTAAATTTTATTTTAACTTAGGAGTAGAGCAATGTTTTGTTTTTCATCATTCATTAAAAATAATATTGATCAAAAAAACTTTTTGGCTTTATGTTCACAAAAAAGAAAATAATTCCTAAGTGTAGACAGGATTAAATTAAATTGAAATAAAAGTTAATTTATTTTTCGACAACATTTCCGTCCGCTCGGGTCTTCAAAACATGCTGTGAGCTAAGTTGGAAACATGAAAGCATTCCCCTGGTGATAGCCGAAACAGATCCAAACGTTAGCAAAAAATAAATCAACTTATATTCTTGAAGGAGACAATAAAAAGAGTGTGTCTTCTGCTGGAATTATAAATTTTATTTATTTATAATAAAAATTAGTATTTTCGAATCGTTAGAAATTTTAAAATGATACAATAATTCACCAAAAAATTCTTAAATCGGAAAATAGAAATTCGCAAAAGCTTTATTTTAAAAATAGCCGCTAAAATAAAAACTTCATGAACGCCACCTACAGCCAAAATAATAAAACAAGTATAAATTTCAATTCTTAACTTGCCCACCCTGAACAATTTCTTAACCTAACCACTGAAAGATTTTAACCTTTCATTCATAAATTAATTCCTGTGAATCCATTGTAATAAACTGATGAAGAGGGCAAAGCCCTCGAAACTATAGTCTCGTTATAAATAAATAAAATTTATAATTCCAGCAGAAGACACTCTTTTATTGTCTCCTTCAATATATAAAAATTCTGCTACTCTCGGTAAAAAAAACTTTCAATTCAACTTATATTCTCCTAATTTACTATTTAACCCTGGCCACAAATAGAAATCGATTTTTTTTTAATATTGAATTAAAAATAATATAACTGAGGATTTAATGGAAGGCACACTTGGCATAAATAAAAATATTATTTTCAATAAAAGATTATTAATTGGAAGGTTTTTGAACCGACGGCGACGTTTCGGAGGATCTTCCCTATTTCTTCAGGGTTCAATTGGTCAACGAAGGAAGCAACCAGCACTGAAAAAGGAGACAATAAGGAAAATTATTGCATGCTTCCTTCAATGACCCTTTGATCCCCGAAGAAGTAGAAGATCCTCCGAAACGTCGGTACAAAAGCTGTAAAAAGAAACCTTCCAATAAATACTCTTTTAATGGAAACAATCTTTTTATTTATTCCTGAATGCCTTCCATTAAATCATCAATTATAAATCGACCAGTCCGCTCCTAAGAAAAACTTCTAATATATGGTAATACATATAAAAATAATATTAATAAACCGCATTTAACTAACACAAAAAATTACTAGACAACGCTCGGTCTACCAGGTACTATAGATTAAAAGCAAAAACATTAAAACAATTTAAATAAAATAGGTACATACAATCCTGTTGTAAAGAAGAGAATGATTAAAATGATTAAACGATTTCTATAGGGAGTTTTAAATATCAAACTCATGTTTTTGAAATCAATCCAGATCATGTTCCAACAGGAAGTTGGCACATCGCGATTAATATCAATATCCAAATCGGGCTCGAGCTCGAAAATCTGCAATCAAAACAATCAAATTAATCATTCATTTTAAAATAATAATTAAAATGAAACTAGAAAGTTGTTTTGCCGAGGATAGCGGTTATAAAAGAAATAAATTGTTTTTTGTCATTTGGGTATAATTCCCGAGAGATGACAGCCCTTCTGACATATAAGCAAAATTATCTTTAACATGTCAGATTAAGCAGACTGACATGTGATTTTTTTTTTTTTTTTTGATAATTAGGCTTGAACTCTTACCGGGAAACTTTCAATTGTCTTCCCTGTATTTAAAACATAGACACGTTTCAATACTTCAATTGCCTTAGCTGAACCTTGATTTAATAATAAATATTTCGGACTCTCGTAACAGAAATTGACAAGAATCATCGTTAGAATACTCGGCACAATAATGGCGATAATCAAATAAAGACGCCATGATTTAAATACTAATGTGTCTATTGAGATAGAAAAGTCCATAGGAATGATACCAATTGCTATTGCTGAAAAAAAATCAATCAATAATTTTATAAAAATTAAAAAGTTTTTTTGTTTGTCAAGAGTAACAGAAATAAATCAAAGATTCTCTTTTTGATCTCAAACTTTATTATTAAATATTTACTAAAGGATGTATAGGCGAAAATCAGAGGCTCTAGTTTTCTCGGAAGTAAATGCATTTCTCGTCTTATGGAGGAATTGTTTCCCCCTATAACTTTCTGTCAGGAGGGGTGAATTCATTTGATTTCACATGTAATTATTAATTCTATTGTCTCGCCCATTGTGATTTTCGCCAACACAAACTAAAATAAATAAATATAATGATACATCATGTTATGACAAACTTATTAATCCCTATCATAAAGGATTTTGGTGTAGTTACTCATATAAATGAATAACTAGAAAAAGGAGGCACTTACCACACACGACCCCACTCTACATAATATTTGCCTTCTATTTTCCAGAGCCGACTCTAGTTTCATCTATCAAGACGACTTTAGAAAATAAGTCCAAATTAGTGTTGTTTACTTGACCCAGCAGTCGTCAATTTAAAAATTCTTAGAAATTCTAATAATATTATATAAATTCACCTGGAATTAAGATAGTTGATATGGATGTGCCAAATGCAACAAACATTACAAGAATCGCGCGATAACGTTCTGCGTGAAATTCACACAATAATGCGACAGTTAATGTAGACAAGGAGCCCAACCTAAAAATGACAAAAAAAATAAATAAATAAATATAAAGGAGAAAGATGACCAAGGAGAATTCATGAATAGATTCCACCCGATAAGAGCTTTACAATATACTCGTACATTTGTTAGTTTGAAGCAGGCCTGGCCAATCCAAATCACTACGGCCGCATTGAAGCCCTAAAATTTTTCGCGGGCCTCACTTAAATAATACTCCATCTGTCCGAAAATATGGTATACATTTGAAAAAAAATCATAGATTATCTAGAGTAGTGATTCTCAACCTTTTTTTCGTCACGGCACACTTTTAATAATTTAAAAATTTGACGGCACACTAACAATAAAATAAATTAATAGAATTTTTAAAGCAATTTGAGCCGCGAAAGTTAAATAATGTAATCAATAATTTCTTATGTTAATTCTACATATTTAGAAAATTATTTTATTATTCTTTGAAAAGAAAAATGAATTGAGCACCCGACGGGATTCGAACCCGTGTCTCTCTCCTTTAGCCGAAGAGTGCCTTTACCAACTAGGCCACGGAAGATCGCGCCAGGAATGCTCTTTAGATTGAATGTCATTTTTCTTTTTATTTGGTTTATTAATTGATGTACCTATAAAATTATCATAGGACATTCTGCATCCTGTAAAATGTTACTACCTCTTTAATTCAAATGATCAAATAAATATTTGGATTAAATGAAGTGTCAATTGATAAAGAAATGTAAAAAAAAAATAATTTTCAATTCGGGAGGGATCACTGGCTAGCACTGGCGGCACACTTCAAGAATCTCGCGGCACACTAAAGTTCCGCGGCACAGTGGTTGAGAATCCCTGATCTAGAGTTTCGAAACCAACTGGCAACCAACTCATTATATTGTTATTGTTTACATTGATAATTAAATATCCTAACATATTTGAGTTAAGTTGGAATTTGAAGGCCAAAATTTAGTTTTTTTTAAGACAAATAAAATAGTCTCCGCTTTAATTTCAAAATATAAAATTTCAACTCAAATAACGTGAATTTACAAAAAAGAGATGCCAAATCGAAGCAATTGTTTAATGAACAAATTCACGGTATCTTGCAACAACAATTACCAGAGGCATAACTAGCGAACTTGGCGCCTATGGCCAACTATATCTATGGCCCCTATACACAGCGAAAAATGTAGTTAAGAATATAATAATACATCAATATTATGATTATGGGAATAAACAGTCAGTGTTGTTTCTACAAGAAAGAGGTAAACAAGTTTTATGCAAAATTTTGCGATCATTAAGAATTACTATGTCTTTTTACAATGGATCTTTGGCTTTTTTCGTTAGAGAGAAATACTCTTGATAACGTTTGAGTAACATTACAAACGTGTAAGGAATCAATTATGTTGAAAGGAGGGGGAAATTCCTATAAAATTTCTCATATAGGTAAATAAGATAAAACTTCGTCAAGAGGGTCGGTTAGCTGAAAAGTATATATATATGTTCAGAAGAAGCGTTCAACAAAGCTAAATCTCAATTTAACTAAATTTGGATTACACTAAACATATTTGTATTTACTTATACCTATTTTGATAATAAAATGAATTTAATATTTTTTTATATTTAATTTTAGTTTTTTTTGATTTTTTCGCAAATATCTACCATATTTTCGGACAGAGGAGTAATAAATAATAAATAATAAAAAAAAAATGTAACTATCAGAAATCAAATAATATAAATTTTATTTAAATAACAAATAAATACGATATACCTATAAAAGCCTACTTCTTCCCGTATAGAAATAAATAGATTTTCGAAATATGTTTTTTATATATTTTTGAAAATATATTAAAAATATAAAAATTTTGTGTTAAATTTATATAAAGTTTATGTTTTCTATATATTCTTAAAATAAAATTATTTTTATGTCGCTCTAGTATAAACTTTATATAAATTTAACACAAAAATTTTATATTTTTAATATATTTTCAAAAAATATATAAAAAACATATTTCGAAAATCTATTTATTTCTATACGGGTTTCAGGGTGATATTTGCATTCTTTTTCCTTACTTAATTTTTCTAAATGTACTAGTATATTTCGATATTTTAAGTTCCACATCTTAACTGTTTTTCCAGATTTACATCGGTTATTGACGCTCTATTTTTGTTTTGGGATATTTCATTTTAGAAAAAAAAGCTTCACAAATGTATGTATCCAAGATGTAGATCCAAAGACACTAATATCTGATATTGGGAAATTTTATGTACTTACTATAATATTCTATTTTTGGAATCGTGGGATATATATTTGACAAGCTTTTATTTAACTTCACTTGTGGAATTTTCCAACTGAATTTTAAACCAGTTCCAGCCTAACCGATTGAGCTGAAATTTTGCACACACATTTGGTGTTGCTGACAATACAATCTAGTATACTCAGTTATGTAATTTATTTTATAATTAACATGTACTTTTAACCATATTACATTTTTGCGCGCCTAGTGCTTATACAACTGAATATATTCCGAAGCACAGAAGAGGAATACCCTACAAGCGGAATCCATTTATTACGACCGGAACAGCACACTTTAAAATCTTTAATATTGTTTCGAAAATTCCCAACTATATCTTCTGAAATATCATTAATGCGGCGAGTTATTGTTTGGTGCTACAGACCTGCTTGAAAATAAGTTTCTTTTATCGGGCAAAATTTACTTTACAATTGCTTGAACACAATCTTTTACTAATTCCCCGTCCAAAAATGGCTTCATTTTATTTGCAATTAACAATTCGACAAAATAACTTGATTTGTAGATATTGTATTAGTGTTGTAACGATGAACTTAACATATTTTGTTGGGCTTTTAATTGGGATTTAATACTGGCAAGCTAATATTTTCTAATTCTACGTCGAATTCCAAATAGTTACTATTTCTCGTTTCATAGTGGCTTTTTAAATACTATTTAAAAAATATATTGAAATAGAGGATATTTGATAAATCATGTTAAAAAATATAATAATTCATAATAATGATATTATATTACAGCGGGCCGCGTGTAGGTCAGTCCTGGCTTAAAGTATACTTCCAATTTTTATTTAGTAGGTGAAAGTGAAAAATGAAATTGATTTTATTGAATTCAGAAGGTATAAGTAGGTAATTCTGAAGAAGTTCACTCAATACTTCCACTCAGTGTTGTGGGTCCAAGTTTATTCAGTGTTGAGAAGGAGATATAATATTTCAGAAGAAAGTTATAAGCATCTCTCTTTTTATTTGAAATTATAATATATTATGTTATATTATTTCTTAAATTACATTAAAGTCAATTGAGTGAATATTGATGAGGCAGCCCAAAATTCAAAAAAGTGATAATTTAAACTATCTTTTTATTCATAAACCGACGTTTCGGAAGCTTATTCCATCTTTCTTCATGATTTTGAAAGGTCACTGAATGAAATCCAATGTGAAATTCACTGACCTTTCAAAACCATGAAAAAGAGGGAATATGTCTCGAAACGTCGGTTTATGAATAAAAAGATAATTTAAATGATCCTTTCTTTGAATTTTGGACTACCTCAACGATATCCACTCAATTCATTTATCAGCCCGTCTCCAAAAACTACTTCAATCTTATTAAAGTCAATTATTTTATCGTTATTCTTGTTAATTCTTATTATGAATGTAATAATTTATTGGGGACTTTCAAATGGTTTCTTGGGCATCAGATGTAGTGTCTTTGCTTGCGGAACAGATAGCCAGAGTTCCAACCCTACTCAAAATTGCTCCGGCTATAATTTGACCCCTATTCTATATACACTAATCACACATACACATAAAAACATTCATAAAATGAAAATCACAGAATTTAGCCAAATGGGCCTTGCTCCCTCGATCATGGAAAATTCTTGCTTCATCTCTTTATATACAAGTGAAATTAAAAATGGCAAATAACTAAAAAAAAAAAATAAAATACAACTTTTATCGAGTAGGTTATCGTTTTAATTTTTGTTATCAAATCGCGTCATCAGAGATAAATCTGTCTAAAGATAAATTACAAGCACATCTGATATGTAAGATGAGTATTTCGTGAGAAATACAATCTTTATCTGGCGAATTGCTAGAAATAGTCAAAAAATGTAATTTAAATCGAATACTTAACGTTTTGTAAATAATTATCAATTCTGAGTGTTTGAGACCCTAAAGTCTTTTGGATTGACCACATTACATCTAGCCATAAGTAAACCTGACTTTCTTCGCGCAAAATTCACTGGCGAGTGTTCTCTCAGGTTAAATAAATATCACATTTATTTAATACAGTGAAAATTAAAATGACATTTTAGTTTTTAAAATAAGTTTTTTAAATATGTAGTCAAAATTAGAATATTTTTTTTTAATTTTTTTTATTCATTTTATTTAAGAATTATCAAGTGCCGGTTATTTTCGTTGTTGAGTGTATTATTATACTCTTATATAATTCTTGCAAATTTTAAAGACTAAAAGGGATGCTTATTATAATTAAATTTCAAGTCTGCCCCTAATTTTTTGATTATTAAATAAAAAATATATTTCTACTTTTTATGTTTTTTTGAAATAAAAACTTATTTTTTAAAAAAGTTTTCTAGATTTTTTTAGAGTAAATAAATTTGTAATCTAATTGGAGCCTTCTCTGATGGGATGAAACCAGCATACTATAAAAAATAATCAATACAATACTTACATTATTCCTAGTAAAAAGTTGATGACAATTAACCATCCGGAGGTCGGAGCGAATCCCAGTCCAAGTGATAAAGCCATGCTCACTAACACCATTACGATAATTATGGATTTTCGGCCATATCGATCGCCTGCAGTGCCCCAAATTAATCCGCAAAAAGCGTCTC
The DNA here is from genome assembly GCA_024734495.1 of Forficula auricularia. Lineage (NCBI taxonomy): Eukaryota > Metazoa > Arthropoda > Insecta > Dermaptera > Forficulidae > Forficula > Forficula auricularia. The sequence continues at coordinate 37,538,248 of JALMQS010000128.1, read as the reverse complement.
CTGAAGGAACAAAAAAAGAAATAATATATCTTAGTTATAGAATATTAATATGAACGAGGAAAAGAGAGAAAACATAAAAGACCAGGAGTGGGCTGCTAAGAAACTCCAATTTAGAGGAGCTAATTAGAGATTTCGTTCTATTATAAATAAATGAATACTTTTTATAGAATTATTCATAATGTTAATTTATTATGAACTAAAATTTATAAGAAATACAGAGACTGGCAAGATGAAGAGATAATTTAAAAATTTATTGACTTAAACTAAAAATAACTAAATACTTAATAATATTGATGATTGCAGATTTGAACTGAAATGGTAGTCCTTAAAGCGTGGTTCTTAAACCTATGGCTCGGGAAGCATATTCTTTGGATCGCCCAGAGTCGTTAACCAAATATTTTACTAATACTTATTTTCAATAAGTTTAAAAATACATTTTAGTATGATCTAAAAATAGGTAATGAAAAAAATTTGGGTTTTTTTGGGTAGCGACATGATCATATTTTTCAAATTTATGTTGCGGCTTAAAAAGGTTAAGAACCACTGGATTAAAGAAATATACTCTTCCAGACGACCAGATTAAGAACTTTAGAAGTCCTAGACATATACAAGATCTTGATACCCCCATATACTTAGATCTAATTCAAAATATAAACTATATTAGGGTAAAATAATATTTTTATTATATTAATCACATCACCCAAAGCTGTAAAATTAGTTTTGGCTCTGAGGAGTAATCATTATTAATATTTATAAATTCAAAAATTAATTACGACAACTCGCTAATAGATCTATGATACCTACATACCAGTGGCGTGCGGTCCATGGATGCTGTGGATGCGGCGCATCTCTAAAATTTCAAACATTTAGAGTATTTTCATAAATATATAAGATCGACTTCAAAATTTCAGGAGGATCTTTAAATTTTCAAATTATTATCCGTTATTTCAAATATTTCTATAAAAAACATTTTTTGTTTTGAAAAGTATATTGGTTCTCGAAATGAAATAAAATTGTTGCATAGTTTCAAGAGGCAATTAAAATGAATGATTTTTCCGAAAACGGTGCAGATAGAAGGTTTGAACTCCTTGCCTGGTAGATATATCTTCTAGTTAAAGCATGTCAAAGACAAGTTCAGACGAGTTTTGTTCAAATAAAAATTGTTCTCGCTGAGGAACTAGTAAAATAATAATAATACAAAAATAGAATAAATAAAGATGATTCGAGAATCTTTGGAGTAATCCATTTTTAAAAACTCTCAATATATAAGATCGGAAATAACTAAGAGTGTATAGACAAGTCATAGCTTGCTTATAGCAATAGAATTAGGAGAAATTTAAGATTTTCTTATAGAACAGGCTGATTCATTGTGGAAGATGGTCGATTTCCATCTCAGGGACTGTGGAGTTTAAGTCACAAGATTTAATTTCTGACTCCTACCCTCACTCACACAAAGTAGTATCCGTTTGGGGCGAAGGTCCCAAAATATATTTTTAAAAAATCTAATGTTAAATTTGAAAAATAACGAAAATTATGCCGTATTCGATGAAATTTACAAAAAAAGCGAAGATTAAAATAAAATTTCAAAAAATGAAGGGTACTTTTTTGGACAGCATCCCCTGGTTGAAAAGTCACCAACCGCCACTGATACATACTATCCTATACCTTTCAAATTGCGATTAATATTTTTTCACATTGGAAATATCAATTCCGAAATGGAAATAAACAATTTAGTTTTTTTTTTTTTTATAATGATACTGATACAAGAAGAAGTTGCACCGAAAAGGTTCAACCTCTGAAGTCCGCGGTGGACCCTTGTATCTTGGAAATAAGAAGAGATTTAGGGATTGGGTCGGAGTTGAAGGTGTTCGTGGATGCGTGTCTTGAAAGATTGAAGGTTATATGTTGCTGGGAAGACGGTCGGAGGAAGAGAGTTCCAGTCTCTAGATGTCATAGGGATAAACGAGTTGGCGAATGCGTTCGTTCGGTTAGTATCCAATTTAAGCGCGTAGGGGTGTTGAGTCCTAGAAAATCGTGTATTTCGCGCAAATGAAGCCTTTGGAGGGATTATTGATTTTATCTCTTCAGAACAAAAGCCATGGTAGTATCTATAAAAAAGGAGAAAGTGCGAAGACAGATCTACGATGGGCCAGGGAGTCGAGAGTGTCAGTCAATGTTGGATCTCCTATCAGTCTGATAGCCCGCCTCTGAATTGCATCTAAGGTATTAAGAGAATGCTTGGAGGCTCCTCTCCACAAATGCGAGCAATATTCGAGACAGGGGCGAATTTGAGCCTTGTAAAAGATAAGAAGTTGAGTGGGGGTGAAAAAGCGTTTGGTCCGGAAAAGAAAGCCAAGCTTACATGCTGCAGCTTTTGCTACTGAGATAATATGGTCATTCCAAGAAAGGTCAGAACCTAAGGTGACACCCAACATTGATATTTTGTCACGAAATTCCAATGAGCTCGAATCAAAGGAAATGTCAGGAAGGTTCCTATCTTCGCGCCTAGAAATTAGGCAGCATTGCGTTTTGCCAGCATTAAAGTTTACCAAGTTGTGGGATCCCCAATTTTTAAGCCTGTTTAAATCTAAATTAATCGAGGAAGCAATGTTTGCGCGATTGTTTTGTAAGGATTGAGCGTTATGGAGGGTGCTATCGTCTGCGTAACAATGTATTGGATTGGAGGGCAGATTTAAAAGGTCATTAATATAGATAATAAAGAGCGTGGGAGAAATGACTGAGCCCTGAGGAACTCCAGCATTAATATTGAAGGACGGGGATATTTCCATCAACCTCGACTTAAATAGAGCAGGTTGAAGAAAGCTCTCAAGCCACTTGCAGAGGCACGGGGGGAGGCCAAATGCAGGTAATTTGGCAAGACGATTTTTGTGCCAGATCTGATCAAAGGCTTTTGAAATGTCTAAGCCTATCATGAAAGTCTCATTTCCAGTCTCTAGTGGTTTATTCCATATATGAGTTATATATGCTACAATATCACCGGTAGACCAAAATTGCCTAAAGCCGTATTGTCTATGATATAAGCGCCGTTCCCAAAAGGAAATAGCAATATAAATAACCATTAGTAAAAATTATATTTTTTAGAATAAATAGAAAATGAAAGTAAAACAGATTCATACCAAAGAGAGAGGCAGCATTAAGTGCCCCTTGGCTGATATCATCGATTTTCAAATCGCATGTGGCATATGGTAGAGCATAATTGATTGAGATAGTGCCTCCAAAATCCAAAATCACAATGATCAAGAAGTGAGAGAAGTAGAATCGAATATTTACCAAATCCTGAAGTAAATGTTATTACGTTTATCAATAGCTTACCATTTATCACGTCAGTAAATTAGGTAAGTAGAGAAATAATAATAATATACAAATGGTGCATACCTGTAATTTCGAGAGCGTCATCAATTTTATAAATTTTATTCCCATCATCAATTTTATAAATTTTATTACCATCTAAAATCAAAGAAAATTTAGTAATGATAAATTTTCAATTTAAAATTTACCCAAAGAGAACAATGATCAATGTAGTAAAATACCTGTACCAGTCATAATACCAAAAAACGCTAGTGAAGAAATTGCCAATGCCAACTCAATTCTCTGGATCTAATCTCGTCTACAATCTCTAGTTAATTAATTAATTTGCGAGAGATAATCCTCACTCTCCATGCTCATCTCAGCTCTTAATAATATCAATTGTCCATTTGCTCATTTAATAAAATATTAATTATAATTAAATAAGATTAATTTAAGATAATATTTGTTGTATAGAAGAGACTGGTCACATTTTTCAATTTCGGTTGCCTTTGTCTTTCATTTCAATCAATTAATCTATTCTATTCTTCATGTAATTATTATTCAGGACAAATTCATTTACTTATTATTACAATCGAACATCAATTTTTGTTGACTTCTTTCTAATCAATGAGCTTATAGAAATTTATAGACTCCATTTAAATCGCATATGTTTGCTTATGATCGTCTCAAGAGCTACGACTACGACAGTCATTCATATTTAATTTTCATTATGTTACAAACTCACACATGAGTAGAAACAGAGAACCTAACTCATTTGATTATTATTTGATACAGGGAGATGCAAATATTAGCTATACACTTGTGAATCTGAGAAATTAACAAATCAGTTAAACTAAGGAAAAGCGATTAACTCTGAAACACCACGAAACATTAGCCCTGTTTAAATGACAAATGTTTCACAATAATCATATATTCCTATAGATTAATTGAATTAAGTATTAATTTCTCAAATTCACAACTGTATACCTATTGATCGAAATCAATTTATTTTAAGAAATAATCGTATTTCTATTTATTTACCTCTATGTGAATACTAAATCCCTTCTATTTATATATATACTAGCTGCAAGGCCCGCCTTCGGCGGCCTCTCTTGATAGCCCCGGGCACGCCCTGGACCCCCAGCCCTCGAACCCCACCCTCACCCCACACACTCCCCCCCATCCCCACCGGACCCACCACGTTCCCTCCAGCCCTGCGCACCACACCCCCGCCTAGCCCCCTGCACCCACCCCCGCTATGCCCCCTGGACTCCACCCCGCACCACCCCCTGCACCTCACCCCACTCCGTCCTCACCCCACCCCCATTCCACCCCCGCACCACCCACCCTCCGTACCCAGTTTTTGCATTTCTAGCTTTCTAGTGACCCACAGATTATGTATACAAAATTTGTATAAGTTTGGTCCAAGAGAAAGAATTTTCAATTTTTGACCCCCCCCCCATTTTGGGTGGTTATTTTTTGGATTTCTAGCTCTCTAGAGCCCCAGAGATTATGTATACAAAATTTGGTTGAGTTTACTCCAAGGGCAAGAATTTACATTTTTTTCACCCTCCACCCCTTTTTGAGTGGTGTTTTGGGGAAATTTTTTCAAACAAAAGTTGTCAGAAATCACATCCCCTACAACTTTGCTCATTGTAAAATTTGCCGTAGAACTTTAATAGATTTAGGAGTTATTTGATAATTATCATTCGTGCACCCCGAAACCCCCTTCTGGGGTCAAAATATCAAAACGTTATATAGCAAAAAAAGTAAGTTAGAAGACATCTGATACAAATATGAAATTTCATAATAATCCCTTTAGCCGTTTTGACGTGAATCGTGAGCAACTTTTCGCGGAACCCACGGAAACATACAGGCAGACAGACAGACAGACAAACATACAGATAGGAAATTTGCTGAGGTGTTTTCGTTCATAACTTTAGCTTGAAACGTGTGCTAGCCAAAATTTGGCGTGATTTTGACCAATGTACAGACAAAACCTTAATTTTATATATATAGATAATAACATTTTTTTTTACTTTTATTACACTAATATGATACAAATAAATCTCTACGCCTAGGAGGTAGGCAACGCGCCATAATATTCAATTCACTTGATTTTTTTCTTTTCAATTGCTGTATGTGTTTTAATAATGACTGAATAACGAAGGTAGGGGCGGGATTTCACAAAATAATGTTTATTAATTACATTGGCATCGATGTTTTTATTCTTTGTTTCAATTTAATGACGTATAACAAAATATAGTAGCCGAATAAAGCGAAATTCCTAAAATTTGGAATTTTCAAATGAGATGCGCCCCCTCAAAGGGTTGCCCGATCGATCTCAAATTTTGTACACTTTATTTTCTTACCCAACCTGACAATTTGAAGGGGCGTCCCGAAAACTTAAAAAAAAAAAATCACCAGGTATAGCTAAGGTCCACCCTAATGTACATATAATGCTCAACAGATAAATAACTAGACACACTAAATTAGAATTTAAAATATTAATAGTTTAGTTTGAAGTAGATGTTGTAATAAATATTTTAAATTAATACTTTAGTTTGAAGTAGATGTTGTAATAAATATTTTAAATTAGTCCAGCATTATTCTAGTCGCAAACACTCTTAAGGACGGATGGGCAGAGGGCATAGACCCATTGCAAGCTACTGTGAATCTGAGAAATTAATAAATCATTTAAACTAAAAGAATGCAATCAACTGTTAAACACCACCAAAACTTTAGTTCTCTTTAATTGGCAGATGTCTCACTATAATCCAATAGTAATTTCATATAGATTAATTGATTTATTAATTTCTCAAATTCACAACTGTATACTTACCTACATTTGGCATCCCTCTTGATCAAATGGGGGTATAATTTAACTTAATTATTTTATATGCTTTCTCAAAATTTAAGAAAGAAATATAGAAAATGACGGAATAGGTTATATTAAATTGTTTAGCTTAACAGCGAGGTTGTAAATCTCGTCGCGAATAGAATGTAAGGCTATTTTCCTAAACAATCAATATTAAATATGTATTACTTTGATAGGTTCACTGGGGTTCTTTAAAATGATATTTTTGTTCGAACTCTTAAGCCCACAATTGGTGTCTTTAAGGATATATGTCTAAGGGAGAAATGAAAGATAAAATTTGCTTTAACAAAATTTTATATATATTTAAATAATTAAATAGGAGTTATAAATGATTAAAGTACAAATGAATAAAGAAAAAAATGCAAATGAATAAAAGTAAATTATTTTTAATTTATAAATGGATACTTAAGTTTTTTATATATATGTAATATTTTGGATGTACCTTAGATGTACAAACCTACAGGCCACTTTTTACGATTTGCCTGCTCATTTCACTTTATCTCTATAATTTTAATTAATCGTTGAGCCAGCGACAATATTTTAACGGAAGATCCCTGTTTCGATTCCACTTTCTTCGAATATTGAAACATAAAAAAAATCTTCAACGATTATTATACTTCTTTAGATTCAAATTCTTTTTTCTCTTATTTTATTAAAATTTTTTTTCCATTTGTTAGATAAATTCGTTTATTTATGATGCTATTCTATTACAATTAACATAAATACGTATTCATTTATTATATACGAGCTTTTCGAGCGTGCCTTCGGCACGCCCTCGAAGCTCGGCCCTCCGAGGCTGGTGCCCTGGCGGGCGGCGTCTCGGTCCAAAAATTTGATTCCTCTTAAAAAACAACACTCCAAATATATACCTGTAAACTCCCGAAAATACATAGTCTCTTAAAAGTTTCGCCTCATTTTCGTCCTGACACAGCTACAGAAATGAGGCTCTAGATATGAATCTGGAAGTATTTTTTTTCTCTATAATCTACAGCATTGTGATAGTTTTTGTGTGGAAATAGATTTATTTAAATAAGTGATATCGTGTGAGGAGGAGAATTATATTATATCATTTTTTAAAATTTGGGATCGATAATCGATATAAGGCTCGAAATATTTAAAAGAGATCAGGTGTTGTTTGTATGACAGGCTGCTCCAGTATTGCAATGAGAAACTCATATGGGCATGCGTGTCTTAAGTCGTTTAATTTTGTAAAAATCAAAAAATAAGAATAACCAAATTTAGATTTTTAAAAAATTATAAAAAAGTGGCAAATTATTAAAAAATAAACAAATAATATATAAATCATATAAGATGTGATTGATTTATTTTTCTGTGCGCAAAGAAAAGCGAATTGAATATTTAATTTTTGAGTGATGAAGGGGGGGGGGGGGTAATAATTATCAATATATTTAATGTTTCTTAATTTAAAATCAATTGGAGTCTTTCATTTCGAAATTTGAATCCAAATTACGATTATATTTCAAATTTGCCGATGGCGCTCTCTCTCGGCTGCATTACGTCAGCGTTGCGGCAAATTAATCTAGACAAATATATATAGTATTATTTTTATAAATTTTTTATATATTATAAAATTTGATTTTAATGTCAAACGCAATTTTCTATTTTAAATATTTTACCGAGAGAGCTTTTTAAGTAAAAAATCTTCTAAAACCTCTTAATCTCTCTTAATTTCAAATTACAAAATGAATAAAAAATTTCTATTGTATTATTCATTTTTCTTTTTAATGACTTGAAATACGAAAAAAAGGGTTTATGATAACTGAAATACTGTGTGAAAATTTGAAATTTAAAGTTGTTAGATCAATGTTTCTTAAAGTAGTGAGCCTCGATCCCCAGGGGGCCATGGATTACCCGCCAGAGGGGCCGCGAAGAGTCGCAAATGTAACAAATAAATTATTATTGTTAAATAAGTTTAAATACTAATATTAAAAAGAAGCCTACCAACAAAGTCTTTAGAAAATAGTCTTTTAGTCATCATCATCATCATTGAGTATACAGTCCTAAGACTGGTTTGATGCAACAATCCGTCTTCACCCGACTCTGTCCCCCGCCAGCTGTTGACCTCTCTAAATGTCTGGCATCCCATATGCCTAATTATTTGGTTGAAATATTCTAATCTGGGTCTTCCCTTCCCCACTTCTTTCCCACCTCCCCTCCAAGATATCCCTAAGCAGTCCCCCATGTCTCAGTGTGTGCCCCATCATCTGACCTCTTCTCTTCTTCAGACTCTTCCACAAGGTTCTTCTTTCTCCGATTCTTCCAAGAACTTCTTCATTTGTAATTTTATCCATCCATTTGATATTCATCATTCTTCTGTAGCACCACATTTCGAAAGCCTCTAATCTCTTTCTCTCCGCTTCTCTAATTGTCCAGGTTTCACACCCGTACATGGCTATGCTCCATACATATGTCTTCAATAGCAACTTCCTGTTTTCTAAGCTGATTGAGGAGGAGCATAGTAGTTTTTGTTTTGAATTAAACCCCATTTTTGCTTGGGCAATTCTTGATTTAATTTCGTTTTCGCTCCTCCCATCCCATGTTATTTTACTTCCTAGGTAGCGGAATTCCTTAACTCCTTCTAGGTTTTCTTGGTTAATTTTGATGCATTCCTGTCTCGTTTGTTCTTTTTTTGTACATACTAGGACCTTGGTTTTATTCTTGTTTATTTTCATTTTGATTTCTTCTATTAGGATTTGGTTAATTCCATTCAGGGCGTCCTCTAATTCTTTTTTATTGCTTCCTAGAAGGGCAATGTCATCGGCAAATCTTAACATAGCGATCTTTTGACCTTGGATTTCGATACCTGTATCAATTTTGTCTTTGAATTCTTTAATCGCTTCTTCTATGTATAAGTTGAAAATCATGGGTGACAGCACACATCCTTGTCTTACACCTTTTTTTATTTTGGCTTCTCTTTGCTCATCTCCAATATTTATAATTGCCGTCTGGTTTTGATATAGATTGTAGATTAGTCTTCTCTCCCTGAATTTTATTCCCGCCTGTTTTAAGATTTTAAACATAATTTCCCAATTGACGTTATCGAATGCTTTTTCTAGGTCTATGAATCCGATGTAGACAGATTCTTCCCTGATAAAAGCCCTTTCTATTATTAGTCTAAGAGAGAATTGCTTCTCGGGTGCCTCTGTTTCTTCTAAAGCCGAACTGGTCTTCCCCCAGATTTTCTTCAACTCTTTGTTCTATTCTTCTTTGGATTATTTTGGTTAGGATTTTGGAGGCATGTGAGGTTAGGCTAATGGTCCTGAAATTTTCACATTTATCCGCGCCTGTCTTTTTGGGAAGTGTGACTATTTTGTTTTTTTGGAAATCTTTTGGGATGATTCCCAATTTATAGATTTTGCTAATTAGTTCAAAAAGTTTGTCACGTGCCTTTTCTCCAGAGTTCTTTAGGATTTCAGCTTGTATATTGTCTATTCCGGGTGCTCTATTATTTTTTAGTTCCTTCAGAGCTGTCTCGAATTCTGACCTGAGTATGGGGTCTCCTAATTCGTTTTCGTCCACAGATTCTTCTTCTTCTATTGGGTTCATTGTTTTTTCTTCTCCATAGAGTTCTTCTAGGTATTCCTTCCATCTATTTGCCTGTTCGTTTTCGTTTAGAATAATGTGGCCTCCTTCATCTCTTATGTTCTTGCTTTTTGGCTTGTCTTCTTGAAAATTTCTTTTTATTGCCCTATAGGCTACATCAACTTTTCCCAATACTAGATTTTCGTTGACTTCTTTACATTTTTCTTGAATCATTTTTTCTTTTGCTTTTCTACATTCTCTTATAACTTTCCATCTTAATTTTTTATATGTTTCTTTCCCCTTCTTCGTCTTTTTTCTGTCAATCAGTTGCCGTATTTCGTCTGTTACCCATGGCTTTTTAATTTCGTTTTCTTTGATTGAAGGACTTCGTTGGCTGTATCGGTCAGGCTTGATTTCATATCATTCCATTCTTGTTCGATTTCTTCTTCTTTATTATTTGTGGGTGTTTTTTCTTCCAGTTTCTTATTCATTACGTTTTCGAAGAGTTTTTGGGTTTCCTTATTTTTTAATTTAGATATATCCCAGTTTTTTCGCGAGCCCCCCTTTTTTAAATTTTAGTTGGCATTTCATCGCAATTAGATTGTGATCACTAGATATATCAGCCCCAGGATAGCTTTTGCAGTCCTTTACTTGATTTCTGAATCTTTGTTTGACTAATATGTAATCTATTTGAAATCTCGCCTTGTCTAACGGCATTTTCCAAGTGTAGATCTTTCTTGGATGGTGTTGGAAGAGTGTGTTTGCTACTAATAGACTGTGCTTACTGCAAAATTCAATTAATCTTTCGCCCCTTTCATTCCTATTTCCTAGACCGTGTTCGCCCACCACTTTTCCTTCTTTGCCCTTTCCTACTCTTGCATTCCAATCCCCCATAATTATTAAATTTTCATCCCCTTTAACGCGCTTCATGAGGTTTTCAATTTGTTTGTACATTTCTTCTATTTCTTGGTCCTCATATGATGTAGTAGGCATGTATACCTGGATTATCACAGTATCTTTCGGTTTCGAATCCACTGTGATCAAAACAATCCTTTTGCTTACCTGTAGATAATTCTTTACCCTTTGCCCTATTTTTTTATTCATAATAATGCCCACTCCTGCCATCCCATTCTGCCCCCCCCCCCCGTGTGAATGATTCTATGGCTGTTTTCAAACCAAAAATCTCTTCTGGATACCTCATTTCACTAATCCCAATAATGTCCAATTTGTGTCTATCCATTTCCCGCTTTAAATTCACTAGTTTATCTACTCCCGTTAGCGTCCTAACATTCCACGCTCCGACTCGTAGAAAGTCATTATTTATTTTTCCCTTTATGATGGTCTCTCCTCGGGTAGCCCCTTCCCGGAGATCCGAACGAGGGGCTAGTTTACTTCCGGAATTTTTTACTCGAAGAGAAATCGTCATGATGCATATTCTCGGGATTTGTAATGTGGTGGTTTCCCGTTGCCTTCCACATGGTGAAGAGAAGAAAAATGAAAAAGGAAATCAACTCCTAGCCCTCGAAAACCTAATAGCGTCGGGGTCGGTAAAAAAACAAGAGTTGGCCAAGGGAGGCCGTATAGGAAAGAGAAAAGAGAAGCCTGACACAAGTAAGTGGAAGCAATGTCAGACTTAGCTCGGATAACCCCGTGGTCGCAATCCACGTACTCATCAGAAATGAGTTCCTGAGGATATATACGAATATATACTATAAATACAAATCTTTTATAAAAAACAATGGTCAAAAGTTTATTAGAACTTTTTAATAAGCTTTTTATTTATTTATATAATAACAATCAATAAAAATTTTTGGATTGAGGAATTGGAATTGGAATAATTATCGGAAAAGAGGTTTTTTTTATCTAATTAGTTTTTTCCTCTTATTAAAAACAAGGACTAAAATGATGATCAAGGACACTCGATGGTGGAGAAGTAATCTCCGGAGTCGAAGCTAAAATACAATGTATACATTAATTCATGTAAAATTATTGGTTTAATAAAATTTATAAAAAAATTTTTTTTTGAAGGAATCTGCTTAAAATAAAAAATAACGACCTTTTCTTAACTAATACTAGACGAATAACCTTATTGCATTCCATTTGTGATGTTTGTACCATTAATGGTATAATGTTAACCTCTACTAAAAAATATAAGAATCGACTTAAAATCAAAAAGACTAAATTCTTTTTTGGTAAACAACTCAAGGAATTCGGAGAACGATCTGAGTTAGGGGAAGAGGAGAGAGTCCAGAGGACATGTATTGTAAAGCAAAGAATATTTTGTAAAAATAAGATTGGAGTAATTTTTGGAGACAGGCTGATAAGTGAATTAAGTGGATATCGATGAGGAAGTCTAAAAAACGAAGAAGATAATTTACACTATCTTTTTATTCATAAAACCGATGTTTCGGAGGCAATTCCTTACTTCTTCAGGGGCTTGATAAGTCGGTGAAGGAAATCCAATGCGACATTCCCCTCTGTCTCCTCTTTCAGTAGCAGTAACAATAATATATTAGTAATCTACATTATAATTCTGCTGAGAATGAAATACAATATATTATTGTTACTGCCACTGAAAGAAGAGACAGAGGGGAATGTCGCATTGATTTCCTCCACTGACTTTTCAAAACCCTGAAGAAGGAGGAATAGCCTCCGAAACGTCGGTTTATGAATAAAAGATAGTGTAAATTATCTTCTTCTTTTTTGGACTGCCACATCGATATCCACTTAATATTTTGTAAAATTTAAGAAACTTTTTAAAATTTAAAATTTCTTAAATAATTCAAAATTTTCTTTACTTTATTTAAAATGTTTCACTAAGAACTTACACCATTCTCCCTTAACAAAAAGGACTTGTATAGGTTTGGCGGGATGAATGATGATCGGAGGTGGATCTAGGGGGGAGGATTTGATCGGTGGGTGAATTTGGGAGGCTAGCAAAATATCCATCGACTTTCGACCTTGAATTGCGCCAATTTCACTTTAAAACTATGCCTGTAGAGGCAGTTCTAATTTTAAAATTTATAAAATTCTAAGGTTTACTAGATGTTCTCTTCTTTCATCTTTACGAAAATTCACTGCCAATTGCATTGTGATGAAATTCTTGAAGTGATCAACAAATTACAATCCTTCAACGATCTTATTTGTTTCATCTTTTGTGTCTGTATCCAATGGTAAAAGCTTATCAATGAAGAAAAATACTAATACTGATAGTCCTAAAAACAAAAGAGAATAAATAGTATAAAACCAGACAAAAAACATCAGTTAAATTCTAAAAGCTTATATCAAGCCCTTAATAATAAAGTCATGATCCGGGAGTCAGGTTGGCCGAGTGGTTATCGAGAATGCCTTCTTATTAAGCTAGCGCGGGCTCAAGCCCGACTCGCTGCAAATATTTGACCGGCTATAATCCTATCCCCTCAGGGGAAAGCAATGGGAAACCACCCCAAAAACTAAAAAATTTCCCCATGAAAATTACAACGGAGAGGATAATCTCTCCGCCGACGCTCGGAATCGAATATTGCGCTTGAAAGGAAGATATAGTCATCATAATCATTATCAAACAAATTATAAATGGAAAGTTAGACGCTTTCTTGGCGTCCAAATTCCAATCATATAAAAACCCTTATATAGAGAATTTTATTTATATGTTTATATCTTTAAAAATTCAATTGCACGTTGTTTTTTCGCATTTATAGACAGACACAAGAGCTGTTTGCCACAATTGGGCATCCGGCCTACTTTCGCATGGATTCAAGGGGGACGAACCCAGGAGCGAAGCAAGAATCCTGCCGAAGGCGCCGGGCTTCGCAGCTAGTCTATGTATATAAAATTAAGGTTTTGTCTATATAACGTTTTGATATTTTACATTGCTCCAAATCACACCAAATTTTGGTTGCCCAAGTTTCAGAGCAAAGTTATGAACGAAAACACCCTCAACAAAATTCCTGTCTGTCTGTCTGTTTGTATGTCTGTCTGTTTCAGTGGTTTCCACGAAAAGTTGCTCACGATTCACGTAAAAACGGCTGAAGGGATTATTATGAAATTTCATATTTAAATCAGATGTCTTCTAACTTACGTATTTAGCTATATAACGTTTTGATATTTTGACCCCAAAAGGAGGTTTTGGGGGAGAGGGGAACGAATGAAAATTATCAAATAACTCCTAAACTATTAACTCTACGGCAAATTTTATTATGATCATAGTTATAGGGGATGTAATTGCTGACAACTTTTGTTTAAAAATATTTACCCAAAAAACCACCCAAAAAGGGGGGGAGGGTGAAAAATATGAAAAATTCTTTGACCAAACTCAACGAAATTTTATATACATAATCTGTGGGTCACTAGAAGGCTAGAAATTCAAAAACTAATCACCTAAATGGGGGGGAGGGATCAAAAAAATGAAAATTCTTACCCCTTGAGATAACTTGTATACATAATCTGTGGGTCACTAGAAGGCTAGAAATGAAAAAAAGCTGGGTGCTGGGGTAGAGTGTTGGTGCAGGGGTGGGGTGCAGGGGTGGAGGGTGAGGGTTTAGGTGAGGGCCCAGAGGCGTAATAGGGGCCCCGGGTGAGAGTGGTGGGGTCTGGGGTGGGTGAGGGGTTGTGGTATGGGGCTGGGTGGAGGGCACGGGGGGTGGAGTGGTACAGTGAGGAGTGAGGGTTCAGGTGAGGATCCAGAGGCTTAGTGGGGTGGGTGGGGCGCGGGGTGGAGGGCGCGGGGGATGGTGGGGGGGTTCAGGTGAGGGACCAGAGGCGTAGTGGGATGGTCCGGGGGCTGGGGTGTGGGGTGCGGGGGCGGGGGTGAGGCGGTGTTTGGGCACGGGTGCGGGGGGAGTGGGGTATGAGGGTGGGGTTCGTGGGTTGGGGTCCAGGGGGCGTGCCCCTTGTCTAGCAAGAGGGCCGCCGAAGGCGGGCCATGCAGCTAGTAAAATAATAATAATAATAATAACAAGAGAAAGTGTCGTTTCATTCATTCATTCATTACTCACCTAAATTCAATACGCCCATAATGATGAACGGTTGTTGACAGCCAGAGAGTAGCCAGGAGGGCAATACGAGGTTGCTGACAGCGACTGTAAGCGATAGCGCCATCATTGAAGTTGAAATACTAAACACGCGGATTTTAGTTGGAAACGTTTGCACAAGGGCAATTTGTATAACACTGGTTTGAATGGACTCATATTCCGTCAAATAACATTAATGGTATCGAAGAACCGGTAATATATACAGATAAAATTAACAGAATGCCAATGAAAAATTCAATGCCGACTAAAAAGTACAAATATTGTTAGAATATCCATAAAATACATAAAAATATTTTAGGAATAGTTTGATGAACTGAAGAATTCTTTCATGTTGGACCTCCTACCTTCATGATCAAATTAGAAAATTTGATAAAAAAATCACCCTGAAACTTTTGGGTCCAGGCATTTTTATAAATTCGCATGAAGCTAAAAGAAATTTTTATTTTTGACAAGGCTTGGTTCGATCACATATGTGTACCGCATTTTGTGTATAACTCCTAATTGACTGAAGATGGCCAAATAAAATTCAGGCCGAAACGTCTCATTAAAGGTGTTTTATTGAACCCAGTGATTCCATCTTTTTTTTTTTTTTAATGCAATCGAATGCAAGAAGGGGTGCACCAGCAAAGATGCAGCCCCTATGGATCTCGAAAGACCCTTGCATTACCGAAGAGAAGGAAAGTTGATTAAGAGAGAGGGTGTAGACGTAGGTGTCTATGCACCCTGGTTTTGAAGGTTTGAAGATCATAGGTGCTGGGAAAGATAGAGGCTGGGAGAGAGTTCCAGTTCCTTGAAGTCATGGGGATATATGTATTCGCGAATGAAGTGGTCCGGCACTTTTCCAATTTGACCGCGAAAGAGTGTTGGGAGTCGGCAAAACGTGTGCTGCGTGCAAAGCATGCTTTGGGGGGAATTATTGATTTTATCTCATCAGAGCACCTGCTGTGATAGTATCTATAGAAAAGGGAAAGGGCAGAGACATCTCTTCGATGAGCTAGCGAGTCGAGGGAGTCGGTGAGGGTAGAATCGTCAATTAGCCTGACGGCTCGTTTCTGAATTGCATCAAGGGTAGCAAGAGAATATTTTGAGGCTCCTCTCCACAGATGAGAGCCGTATTCGAGACAGGGGCGGATTTGGGCCTTGTAGATGGTGAGAAGTTGTGGGGGTTTGTAAAATCGCTTGGACCTGAATAAGAAGCCAATCTTCCTTGCTGCAGATTTCGCCACAGAGGAGATGTGTTCATTCCAAGACAGGTCAGATGCGACAGAGACGCCCAACATGAGATAGGCTGTCACACATTTTCAGGGTATTCGAATCGAAGTGAATATCAGGGAAATCTCTATTTTCGCGCCTAGAAATTAGACAACATTGAGTCTTATTTGAATTAAAGTTAACTAAATTTTGAGAGCCCCATTTATTCAGTTTGTCTAGGTCGAGAGTAATTGAGGAGGCAATATTGATTCGATTATTCGGGAGAGAGGGTTTGCCGTGTAGAGTGCTATCGTCGGCGTAACAATGAGTGGGGTTTGCCGTTTGATCAATAAGGTCGTTTATATAAATAAGGAAGAGTGTGGAGGAGATTACAGAGCCTTGGGGAACACCAGAGTTTGTGGAGAACGATTCAGATGATGTTCCATCCACCACAACTTTTATACTTCGGTTTGTCAGAAAGCTTTCTATCCATTTGCGAAGTGTTGGTGTGAATCCAAAGGCTGGCAGTTTGGCAAGAAGATTTTGTGCCAAACCTGGTCAAAAGCTTTGGAGATATCAAGGGCTACAGCGAGGGTTTCTTTTCCGGCCTCTAGAGTATTGTTCAAGGTGTGGGTGACATAGGTTAAGATGTCGCCTGTGGAACGATTTTGTCTGAATCCATATTGTCTATCGTGAATTAATTTATTGTTTTCTAAGTGATGAAGGACGTGTTGGTTTATGACTAATTCCATTAATTTGGAAAGAACATCTTTGCGCTGATACACTCCTCCTTCATCTAGTACAAAAATCACAAATTTAGGTCTCTGGTTCTAAAAAGTCGTCTTCAAGTAATAGTTAAACAAATATTCTAATTTCACCATAAGTGTTACAACCAGAAATAATTTTTTCATTCATCAATCAAACCACCAAGTAAATTTTATTTATCATTTGTAGAAACCTACCTATTATATATTTTTATCAACGAAATGTACTAGAGTGGTTGTTAGTATTGCTACTGCTAGTGATATTCCGAAAATTATTATAGAGTTAATGAAGCGGTCGATTGAAATATTTAGCTGAAATATAATAAAAAATTTAATTGAAGTTTCATAGGGTTCTGGATTTTTTTTCAAAAACAAAAATTAATCACAGTTGATTGTTTTTTATATTTATTTTAAGTTCTTCAGCAAATTTGATTTGATTTTTTAAAATTAAATTATAAAAATGGACACGAATCATTATATTATAATATATTGAAAGATCATATTGTAGGCTTTATCCAGTTGATGAAGGTTTCAAACAATCATATCATGAGCATTCATATATTTATAGACGTGAGTCGATAAAATATTAGCCTTTTTTTCATCAATTTATAATGTTGATAAATTCACAATTTCAAGGTTTTTATTTTTAACTAACCTGCTATTTATAATTTTTACAATATAGATTCACTAAATTCCTCTCGGTGGAAAAATTCTTTATCCCTAGGAAACTTAATTTAACATAAATTAAGTAAAAAACTCTGTTTAGAATATATAATGTGGTCATCTCGTCATGGGAATCTGCTGAGGGGGTAAAACGGGGCAGATGCTCCCCCCCTCATGTAATCGAATAAATAAATTGTGTAAAAGCCATGACTTCCTGCCCGGCTTCACTAAACTATGTTTAATGTACCGTGTGTATTTTTCTATTTAATCACTACTGTATTATACTTGCAAAAAAAACTCAAAAAAATTAACTATTTAAATAAAATTTTAATATTATTTTTATTTGACTCACAACCCTGAAAAATTTTCTCATGAATAGACACCGAATTTTTATGCAGTAGAAACAGCCAAAATATGCCATAAAATATGCAAATAATATGCAGTATAATACGTTGAAATATGAAAAGATTTCCAGGAAAAGATGGCAAAATAATTTATTTATGCACTAAAAAATTAAAATTGAAGACATAAAGACTATATATTTTAAAAAGTTCTATGAAAGGAATATCCTGATTAAGTAAGCTATAGACAGCAAGTGTCAAATATGTCACAGAGACTACTGCGGGCGATTGCTACAGACAAACTAAGAGACGCCAAGGCTTCTTTAGCAAGCAGATGGTGGGGGAAGCATCACCAGACACAATCATGTTCAAACCTGTCGCGATACGCTCGCTGTTTGCCAGTAGCAGCATCAGTCAGGTTATTTAACAACCACACCTCGTTTAACGGGAGACCCTGCTACTTAGGCAACTGAAATAGCAGATCAGTTAAGGATATGACTACCTTTCTAAGAAAGGCGCCGTCGTGCACCGCACATATGGAAGCGTGAAATTTACTTTTAAAACATCTATATTTGGCTCGAAATATGAAATATTTGTAAGAATCCTTTAATTATGCAATTTTATGCAATATTCTTCAAATATGAAATTTTATACTATATTATTCAAATATGCAAAAATATCCATTATAAAATTTAACCTATAATATTCTAGTTGCACGATTCGGATAGATAATTGATCTCCTGGGCCGTATGTGGGGGCAAATAATATGCAATTGCATAGGAATCCGGTCTCTACTCATGAATAATCATCGTCTGTCCTCTTCTCCTCCATGGTAATTTAAGAAGCTAATTTTTGCATAGATATTTCCCTAAGACCTTAAAGACTAACTGAAAAATTTAGCAAAAAGGCTCAAATTTTTACCCCCTCTCCTTTGTGTTTTGAACCGTTTTCAAATAAAATCTAAAACTAAATAAAAATTTTAAGAAAAAATAAAAACCGACTTCAAAAAATTAAGTGCAACAAATATAAAAATACACTAAAAGGTATAAAATAATTATTATCTTATTTAGTTACAACTAAACGACGAAATATTAACACGAAATTACTTTTTAAAGTCGGTGCCAAACAAACTATACCTATAAGCGAGCGTACCCGCCAAACGTACTAAGTAAGATCCGTCGAGTGCGATTCGCAAAAGGTATATGTTTGGCACCAACTTCAAAAAGTAATTTCGTGTTAATATTTCGTCGTTTAGTTAATAACTAAATAAGACAACTAATTATTTTATACCTTTTAGTGTATTTTATATTTGTTACACTTAATTTTGAAGTCGATTTTATTTTTTCTTAAAAATTTTTATTTTTCTCTTTTAGTGATGTTATTAATAGTGATCATATCATCAGAACTTGACCAAATTAATATGACACCATCCCTAAGACACCCCCTTTCGGATAAAAAAAGAACCATCGAAATCGGTTCATAAACAAAGAGGTTAGGTCTAAACAAACCTAAACAAACCTAATAAAAAAGGTCTAATACCTATGAAAAAAAATCGAAAAAAAATGGGACCAATCGACTAGACTGGACCCAATGCAAAAAAATTTTCAAAATCGGTTGACAATTGGCGGAGATATGAGGTAACATAGGCACAAAAAAAAAAAAAAAAAAAAAAATTCAATCGAATAGAGAACCTCCTCCTTTTTTGAAGTCGGTTAAAAATAGAAAACAATTTTTTTTAAAGAAATATTCAACATAGATTTTTTGATCAATAATTAAAAAGATGATAAAATTTTTTTAATACATCAGAACATGAAGTACTCGCTCCTGTCGTATTTCTTGTTTGCATTATCTGGATAATATCACAAATTGTAGCAGATTCTGTGCTTCCGTAGAGTTCCTTAAAATCACTTTCCATGGCAAAGTATTGAGGAATCCAAATTGCAATACTTGAGCTTCTAATAAAAACAAAAACAAAAATCAATTAAATACATATAATAAATAAATAAAAATTGATCCATATATACAGACTCTATCACATTTATTATAGAAATAATCAAATAATAAAAATTCTAAAAATTAGCTAGGAGCCCTTTTTAGGAAATTAATAATTCTGTTATTTGAATGGAATCCCATCACACTACCTTAAGATATCTATAGATAGCGGTGTATTCAACTACAAAAATTTCAAAAAAATTTCCTCATTAGAAATACAAATATTTTACCACAAGAATGAACTTTCTACGATTTTCCCTTCGTAAGATTTCGTCGGTATCTATCTGAATTCAGACACACAGACATATAAAAATATGTTTGAAAATGATTTTTCTCCACGTTCCAGACATTTTTTAACAGACAATTTTTGCAGACTTCTCCTGCCTATCGGATGTACCAGGTAATAATAGAAAAAGTTACTTACAATCCAATGATTATAAATATAAAAATCCCTACGATTAAACGACTTAGGTAAGGCTTTTTGAAGACCATCGTAAATCCTTTGGATTTATTTTTCACATTTTGCCAGACTGTGATATTTGGATCGATTATTTCAATTTCCATTGTTGGTTCGAGTTTTTTGAACTATAATAAAAAGAACAAATAATTTCAATATAAAATATTTTCTACCTATATTTTGTACAAGTAGTCTTCAAATAATTAAGAGTACAGTTAGAGTTGAAGTAAATAAATAATATATATCTCAACAAAAACACTTGTGTAAAAAAAGGCCAAGTTCGATTAATAAAATCCGTTAGCCAAAAAAAGTAGTGAGATCTAATGTGCTGCCAAGTCCAACATCATCAATTTATTAAATGAGTCGAGAATATATTAGTAACTTCAATTAAAACGCATGTTTTTAATTTCACATGTCCAACTATATTTTTTATTGAATTCACATTTTTAGTAGAAATTATTTTCCTAAAACTTGGCTTTTACGCATTATTATGTATGTCACGAATTACTAGTTACCATATCATGAGATCTTAATAAGAGAGGATGAAAGAGCTAAAAAGGGAGATGTGGAGGCCTTATCAGACAAGAATAATAATAATTTAATGCGTAAAAGTCAAGTTTTAGGAAAATAATTTATACTAAATATGTGAAATCAATAAAAAATATAGTTGGACATGTGACATTAAAAACATTCGTTTTAATTGAAGTTACTAATATATTCTCGAATCATTTAATAAATTGATGATGTTGAACTTGGCAGCACATTAGATCTCACTACTTTTTTTGGCTAACGGATTTTATTAATCGAACTTGGCCTTTTTTTACACAAGTGTTTTTGTTGAGATTTCATTTCTTTTTGTAAGTTGGATGGGAATTTAACCTTCAAGATTCACGCATTTATTTTAAAGACTGATGAAGATCTTTTTCGATTTCTAACTTTATTAGTGATTCAAGTTATTACACTATGTCAAATTTTAGTATTTTAGTGTCATTGAATTTTCACTATTAGTTAATTTAGCTCATAAGTTTCACTCTTTCATTTTAGATGCTGAAGAAGGGAAAGTTTCAGTTTTTCGATTTCTCCTATTGTTAATGTCCCAAAATCTACTAACATGCCAAATTTTAGCATTTTATATCCTTTAAATTTTTACTTTGATAAGAATTTATATTATAAAATTTCACTCCTTCATTTATGATGATGAAGAAGGAAAAGTTTCGATTTTTCAATTTCCTCCTTTATTACTGTGTCAAGCTTTACCAGTATGCCAAATTCCAGCATTCTAGGTTCATTGAATTTTTAGTATATGTTAATTAAGTCTATAAATTTCACCCCTTCATTTTAGGTCCTGAAGAAGGGAAAGTTTCGATTTTTTGATTTTTCCCATTAATTGTACCCCAAACTCTGCCTGCCTGCCAAATTTCAGCATTCTAGGGTTAGCGGAAGTACTTCAAGAATTTTGATGAGTAGAAATATGAAATTTTGTAATTTAGTTAAGCTTATCAGACCACGTGTTCTGGAAAAAAAATTTCAGCCCTGTAGAGGTTTCCACTACGAAGTTACAGAGGCGTCAAAATGGCCTGAGTTGTTTCCTGTATAGGGTAAGTCTGGCAGTGCACACCATCCCCGCTCGAATCGAACTTGGCTGGGGCACTGCCGTGTCCCCCAGATATATTTTACATTAATTATTATTGTTGTTGTTTTCGTTTGGATAAGTAAGTTAAAGTACATATTACATATGATTAAGATACACAGAGCCACCGAAAGGATAAAATGAAATAGCGAATTAAGCTCTCCTGACATCTGATGGCAGAGAATTTATTGAAGAAATAATTTCTATTCTCTCTTAGGAACAAAACATTTATTTCCTCAGTTAACTAGAAAAAAGATTTTGTAGCAAATAAAATATATTCATTTTTTACTTTATCCAATGCAAGCATGGATAAAGTATTGCAATCGGTCTCGCGGCAAGCGTGCAGCTGCAAGGATCCTCAGGTAAAGTTTACGGAACCCATGGTCTCAATTAAAGTCACAAATATTATTATTCAATTAGGTTGAATTTTAGCAAGTGACGGTTTTGCCAAAAATTACACGCGGTCTCGTCGAGAGGCCAAAAAGTGCGATTTTACTTTATCCAATGCGAAGCATGGGAGAAAGTATTGGAATCGCTCTCGCGGCAAGCCTGCGACTTCAAAGGGTCCTCAGGTAAAGACTACGGAACCCATGGACTCAATTAAGGTCACAAATTGAAGTATTCAATGAGATTGAATTTTAGCACCTGATGGTTTTGCCAAAAATTACCTGGGATCTCGCCGAGAGGCCAAAAAGTGCCATTTTTTGGAATTGCGTTCGGATGGATGGATGTGTGTGTGTGTGTTATCGTTTTTTTCGTTCACGAATTTTTCCACACCGTTGCACCGAATGAATTGAAATTGAAAACCTACCAGTATTTTAACTAAATGAAGCGCTGATTAGTTTTTGGTACATATCGGTCCACAAACATTAGTACTTCATTTAAGTACTTTTTTAGTTTTTCTAAATATCTTGAAAATGACTTATCCAATTTTGATGAAATTTAATATCCATAATTAAGTACCTTTGGACCCACAAAAAAGGTTAAATAAAGTTTTTAGTAAAATTATATTTTAAAGTACTTTACTCTAGAACATATTAATATTTCAAATGAATTTGGATAAAGTTTAGCAACGATCCGTTGCAGTTTATTTCATTTTGAGCGTGCGGATGTATGTATGTATATATGTATGTTATCGTTTTTGTTGTCCACGATTTTTTCTACACCGTTTCCCCAAATGAAATGAAATTGAAAACCTACCATTCTTTTAACAAAATGAAGCGCTGATTAGTTTTTAGGTACATTAGTATTTTATTTCAGTACTTTTTTAGTTTTTTCTAAATATCTTGAAAATGACTTAACCAATTTTAATGAAATTTAATATCCTAATTAAATACCTTGGGGACCACAGAAAAGGTTAAATAAAGTTTTTAGTAAAATTATATTTTACTCTAGAGTAAGATAGTACTTTTTTAAATTCTTTAAAATTTATTCATTTGATCAGTTTAATATAACTCATTTAATTTACCTTGCTTAAGTAAGAGTGGATAGGCTTCTCTCTGTGAAATGCTAAAAATTTGGGAGGAAATTTTAAAATTAACCATTTCAACTGCGTTGTTTTCTTATCCGTTACCTTTGCTGAAGACATAGAGGAATCGACTTTAAACCAAAAATAGCGATTGATTCTCATTTAGTACTTGAGGAATAACCATTCTATATTGAATTTTTTACGTTTCGGTTTTTATTAGTAACCATTGCTGAAGACATAGAGGAATCGACTTAAAAATCAAAAATTTCAATTGATTCTCATCTAGTACTTGAGGAATAACCATTCTATATTGCAGGGGTGGCCAATAACCTTAACTTTGGGAGCCACAAATACGTATAAAACTGTTTCAACATTGTTTCGAGATTAATTAATGGTCTATTAAAAAAAGACACATTTTTTATTTTATAAAATATAAATGAAATAACATTTATTTTTTGCTCTATTTACTTATAACATTAGTGTTTAATTTGAATAAAAAATAAAATCGGTTGTCTGTAAAGTCGGTTTACTGACGATAGTTGAACGTGACAACGTCATAAGAAAATACTGATGGAATGGTATTTTCTTATGACGTTGTCACGTTCAACTATCGTCAGTAAACCGACTTTACAGACAACCGATTTTTTATTTATTTATTAAACCAATGTTTTTTTACACAATTCAAAGATTAAGAATTAATTAAGTTATAAAACAAATAAAAAAATTTAAATATATATTATAGAAATACCAAAAATATAGTTTTTAAATCAGGTACGATTGTAAGAAAAAGTTGAAACGATTAATTATATTTAATATCCTTGAAAATGGGTTAACTTGTTAAAAAATATTCTTTTAGATTTACTTTTGTCTACAAAACTCTTTTTGTTATATAGTGTAATCTTATTTTAAAATAATAATTTGAAATACTTTTAATTAGTAATACTAAATGGTTTTCCATTGGGAGATTATTTAAAATATGGTTATTTAATGAAGAGAAAATATTCGAGTGTGATTCATTAAAGTCCATCATTAAAGAATTAGTCAAATATATTTCATAAATTTTCCTCCACTGTCATTTAACGCCTCTCTAATAATTGATTCGGCTTTCCTACACACACTTTTAAAAAAAACAAAAAATATATAAAGAAAATCAAACTTGTTTTTTATCACTGTTAATAATAAAAAGAAATGTCTTCACACGATGGCGGCTGTAGGGGAAATGCCTGTCCTGACTGGAGACACCCCCACTCCTGCTTTTCTAGCCTAGCTGTTCCTCCTTAGCTCCTTGCTCGTTCCGCGCTCTCGATTGCACTTCAAGCCTTGTGTTCATCATTCAGGTTCAAGTTGTATGCTCTGTTTTTGTGTAGGCAATTCAACACCTCTTTGTTGTTGTCGTACAATCATTTGCTTTGTGATTACCCGCACATTTGTAGCATGTCTCTTCCCTTAAACAATTTTTGGCAATATGAGGCTGTGAGTGTGGAATGCCCGACATATATCAGAGCGTTAGAAGAAGAGAAAAAGAGAACAGGATGGGAGTCTACAAAATAGCAACAACAGAGGGAATCAATTATATACATGAATGCTCAAAGTCTGATGGCGCATAAAGATGAAATTCAACACCAGATTATGAAGAAGATGAAGCCGGCGTTCTTGGCGCTTTCGGAGACAAGATTGATAGAGGACATTGAAGATAGTGAAGTGAATGTGCCGGGTTATAGTGTCGCTAGATGTGATGCGGAAAACAGGAACACAGGGAGAGTCATGTTATATGTAAGAAACGACATAATATATCAAGTAATATTAAAAGAAAAAATAATATCTAACTGTTGGTGTATTGCGGTGGAAGTAAAAAGTAATATGTATAAAGGAGTGATCGCGGTTGTATACCACTCGCCGAGTTCATCAGATGGTGATTTTATACGTTTTTTAGAGAATATAGTGAACACTCTGATAGTAAAAAAAATGTATAGTGATGGGGGACGTTAATATAAACTTAATGACAGACTCATTTTATACGAAAAAATTAAAAACAGAAATGCTATGTTTGGGTATGAAACAATATGTTGATAAACCAACGAGAGTTACGAAAGATAGTAAAACATTGATAGATGTAGTTTTCGCTAATATTAATATAAATTGTAGGGTACATGATGAACCAAAGATAACAGATCATTCATGTATAAGCGTTGAATTTGTTATAAACAAAAAATATGAAAAATATAGAGAAATTACCAGTAGAGATTATAGTAAATTTCACATAGGGGAATTCCTCAGTACAGTGGAAACAAGTCTCGAACATAACGACGAGCTAGAATTAAACTTAAGAGCTGAGAAATTTGTTCAGAATATAGTGAGTGCATTAGACACGACTGCACCTAAGAAAAAATTTAGGATACCAAAAATATGGGAAGGGAAGAAATGGTACTCGGAGGAGATAAGAATAGCTACGAAGAAAAGAGATGAATCATATACTACGGCGCTAAATACGAATACCGAACAAGCTTGGCTTCAATTTAAATTTGAAAGAAATATGGTAGTCAAATTGATTAGAAGGAAAAGGAAAGAATATTATGAAGATATGATAGACAAGAATAAAAATGATCCGAGAATGATGTGGAAAACTCTAAAAGAAATAATAAAAGGAGAAGATACGGGGACAAGGAAGATACATAATGTCGATTTTGAAATATTAAATAATACAGAGGAATGTGAGTTAGCAGATAAATTTAATTTATATTATACAAAGAGTATTAAGGATATAACTAAGACTATAAATAGAGAAAGCAACAGTCAAAAAACTATTTATACTATAGAAAACAAGGGAATGATAGAAAATTTTGAATTGGTTGATGTACACCAAGTTGAACGAATCATTATGAACTTGCCACACAAGAAAGGAACCGATGAAGGAATAAGTAGTGACTTAATGAAAGCAAGCGTCCTAGTTATAAAGAGGGAATTAATGGGTATAATAAATGATTCGTTAAGTAGGGGCATATGCCCTGAGGGATGGAAAACATCAACAATTATACCAATTCCTAAAATAGCAAAACCAAACAAAGCAAGTGAATATAGGCCAATAAATGTATTGCCGATTTATGAAAAAGTATTGGAATTGGTGGTAAAAAACCAAATAGAAATCTATATAGAAAACAACAAAATAATAACGGAACACCAATCGGGATTTAGAAAAAATCACTCTTGTGAAACGGCAATACAAACTGTTATTGATGATTGGAAACTCACAATAAGTGAAGGAGAAATAATAGGAGTCATATTTCTGGACTTGAAACGAGCATTTGAGACAGTAGATAGGGAAATATTATTAGATAAATTATATCAATATGGAATGAGAGGAATGGTATTAAAATGGTTAAAGTCATATCTAAATAATAGAACGCAAAAAGTTAAATTTAATAACCAATGCTCTAAATCTATTATAACAGAGTACGGGGTCCCACAGGGATCTGTATTGGGCCCACTGTTGTTCTCGTTGTATATAAATGATATAATTCAGATTTGCCCAAAGGAATGCACGATAAAAATGTTTGCAGATGACACAATTATATACGTGAAGGGGGGTGGCAGTGCTGAGATTGAGACGAGACTGAATGAAGTATTACACATTATTGAAAAGTGGATGAATAATAATGGACTGAAAATGAATGCTACCAAGACGAAATATATGTTAATTAAAAGTGTGCGAAAAGAACTGAGGAAAAACACAATACTAAAAGGTTTAGATGGCACAGAAATAGAACGCGTGGAAAAGATCAAGTATCTAGGTGTTATTATCGATAGTGAACTTAAATTTGATGATCACTGCGACTACATGCTAAAGAAAATAGGGAAAAAATTAGTTTCTTAAACAGAATAGGAAATAGCATATCTGACTATACTAGATGTATAGTCTATAAATCAATTATAGCGCCACATTTTGAATATTGTGCGACGTTGTTAGTGGGAATGGGAGAGACTCAGCTGTCGAAGCTGCAGATAATGCAAAATCGAGCTATGAGAGTAATAATACAGTGTAATAGGTATACTAGGGTGGAAGAAATGCTACAAGTATTGCAATTTATGTCTATAAGGCAAAGGTTGTACTATAATGTTTGTATTTTTATTTTTAAAATTATAAAGGGAATGCTGCCCATAGAATTAGGAAATAAAATAGTATTAGTGGGGGGTCGAACGAGGCAAGCAGACAATATTATGATACAATTTCGAAGAACGAAAAGTGCGCAAAAAAGTTTATTTTATGAAGGCATAAAAATGTATAATGACATTCCAACAGAGTTAAAACAATGTGACAGTCTTATAATATTTAAACGAAAATTAAAAGAATACATTTTACAAAGATAATAATCTTTATTAGCTATTGTAGCTATACATCATATTTTTTATTAATATGTCCTATTATATTGAAACTGTTAATGTGAAGAATTATATTATTTGTACCTAAAATTGTAAATTAATATGTCAAACTATATGTAAAAATATAAATGTAAAACTATAAATGTAAAAAAAAATAGCCGAGAAGGCTAATAATAAAGATCAAATCAAAAAACCTTAAATGGAACGCCTCAGATGAGTCATGTTTTTTCGAGTGCAGCCGGCTTCATCGATTTATAAGACGTTGTCACGTCAAAAAGAAATAAAATTTTACTTTTAAGAAGTCCTTTTACGAGTGTTCATGTTGGCTGATAATTGGTATTATTATTTTTTTATTTTAATTATTATATTTGGGTTGTAATCGTCCATCTTTGAAAATAATTAGGCTTGATATTGGGATCTTGAACTTGAGAAAATAATTAAAAGCTAAATTTCCAAAAGTTTGCACACACGTTTCGTCGTATATTTTTCGACTTCTTCATGAAATTGTTAGTTTCAGCTTTCTCTTTAATATATATATACAGATACACTTTGAATAATCAATTTTGTTTGAGATTTTTTTTTTTTTAATATCTTTTGTATTAAGTTTGTTTAAGTCTTGTCAATTATGTCATTGCAAAATCAAGTCTAATTGTCCATATATATCTATTAACAAGAAAGCTGAATTTAAAAATTTTATGAAGAAGTCGAAAAATATACGACGAAACGTGTTGAAACTTTTGGAAATTTACCTTTTAATTATTCTCTCAAATTCAAGATCCCAATATCCAGCCTAATTAATTATTATAATTTTTAAAATCAGTATTATTTAAGAGGGTTCAAGAGCCGCACAAGATTGACTGAAGAGCCGCATGCGGCTCGCGAGCCACGTTGTGGCCACCCTTGCTATATTGGATTTTTGACGTTTCGGTTTTTATTGGTAACGATTCCTGAAAACGTGGAAGATTCGACTTAAAATCAAAAAGACTAAATTCTTTTTTGTAAACAACTCAAGTTTGAGTTGATTGCCATAAAAGAATTTAGTCTTTTTGATTTTAAGTCGATTCTTCCACGTTTTCAATAGAGGTTGCCATTAATAGTCAAAATATAAAACATGGAATGCAATAATGTTATTCCTCTAGTATTAGATAAGAATCGATCGTTATTTTTGATTTTAAGTCGATTCCTTCATGTCTTCAGCAATGGTTACTAATAATAACCGAAACGTCAAAAATCCAACGTAGAACGGTTATTTTTCGACTATTAAATGAGAATCCATCATTATTTTTGAATTAAAGTCAACATGAACTGCAAATTGCAAGTGATATCTTATAAATAACAAAGGAATAAACATATTATTTTTTTAATGTTAAAGGAAAAATAATTAATATATCCAGTACACACCAAGCCAGCAATACATATTAATATTTCAAATGAATTTGGATAAAGTTTAGCAACGATCCGTTGCAGTTTATTTTGGATTTTAAACCGATTTATCCATGTCTTCAGCAATGGTAACCAATAATAACCGAAACGTCAAAAATCCAATGTAGAATTGTTATCCCTCGAGTAATAGATGAGAAACAATCGCTATTTTTGATTTTAAGTCGATTCCTCCATGTCTTCAGCAATGGTTACTAATAAAAACCGAAACGTCAAAAATCCAATATAGAATGGTTATTCCTCAAGTACTAGATGAGAATCAATCGCTATTTTTGATTTTAAGTCGATTCCTCTATGTCTTCAGCAATGGTTACCAATAAAAACCGAAACGTCAAAAATCCAATATAGAATGGTTATTCCTCAAGTACTAGATGAGAATCAATCACTATTTTTGGTTTTAAGTCGATTCCTCTATAAAGGTAACGGATAAGAAAAGAACGCAGTTGCTATGGTTACTTATAAACTTTCCTCCCAAATTTTTAGCATTTCACAGAGAAAAAGCCTATCCACTCTTACTTAGTTAGGTTAAATGAGTCCTATATTAAACAGATCAAATGAATAAATTTTAAAGAATTTAAAAATCTTACTTTAGAGTAAAGTACTTTAAAATATAATTTTACTAAAAACTTTATTTAACCTTTTTGTCGGCCCCAAGGTACTTAATTAGGATATTAAATTTCATCAAAATTGGTTAAGTCATTTTAAAGATATTTAGAAAAAACGAAAAAAGTACTGAAATAAATAATATTGTATAATACTAATGTTTGTGGGCCGATATGTAGCAAAAACTAATCAGCGCTTCATTTTGTTAAACTAATAGTAGGTTTTCAATTTCATTTCAATCGGTGCAAAGGTGTGGAAAAAATCGTGGACGAAAAAAACGATAACATCCATCCATCCATCCATCCATCCATCCATCCAACCACCCATCCATCCGCACGCACTTCCAAAAAAAATGGCACTTTTTGGCCTCTCGACGAGATTCCAGGTAATTTTTGGCAAAACCGTCACGTGCTAAAATTCAATCTAATTGAATACTTCAATTTGTGATCTTAATTGCGTCCATGGGTTCCGTAGTCTTTAGCAGAAGACCCTTTGAAGTCGCGCTTGCCGCGAGAACGATTCCAATACTTTCTCCCATGCTTCGCATTGGATAAAGTAATAACGATCGATTCTTATCTAATACTAGAGGAATAACCTTATTGCATTCCATTTTTGATGTTTTGACTATTAATGGCAACCTCTACTGAAAACGTGGAAGAATCGACTTAAAATCAAAAAGACTAAATTCTTTTTTGGTAAACAACTCAAGCTTGAGTTGTTTGCCATAAATTACTGTTAAAAATCAACAACTCTGGTATTATGGACAATAATTTTACAGAATTGACAATGAAATAAGCATTTCTTAAATTATTAAGTATTCCCTACATACCGAAAATGTTTTATTTTTTGTAAGATGGTTCCATTTATAGACTGATTTCAGAACTTCCAAGGCTTCATTGTCCTTGCCTTTCGATAATAGGAACTTAGGCGTTTCCTCTACTAATAAATATAATATAAACAATAATAGCATTGGAACTGTCAGAGCTAACAACATATAAAGCCTCCAGGATTCAAAGTATATCGTTCCAATTGAATATTGGAAGGTCAATGGAATAATTCCGATTGCAAGAACTAAAAAAGATAATATATTTTGAAAAAAAAAATTGTATTCATATAAAAGAGGTAATTGTGTAAATATTACTTGGTAAGATAAGATTTCCTAATAATTTTCCGAACCCGCAAATTACAGTCATAATTGGAGTTAATTTTTGCGGATGAAATTCACTCAGGAAGGCTATAGGAACTACATGTTGATTCGCTGTACTGTAAATGAAATCATTAAAATAAGTAGAATTTAATATAATTAAATAAACAATACATAATAATAAGTGGATTTAAGTTTTTTTCATACACACATGATTAATTTAATAATTTTAATAACTTAATAACTTTTAATTTTTAATCATTTAATAACTTTTATTAATTTAATATTTAATTTCTAACGCTAGGAGAAGCGAAGAGTTGGATGAATTTCAATCAGTGAAAGTCTTATGGATATGTGACATTTCCTTCTAGAACGGTTAGGTTTTCATAGCCAGACCATCTTTCAATTGAATCCTCTTAGTGCAAGTTACAAAAAGAAAAATTAAAGTATTTTATTAAGATTGGCGAGCCCAGCGGTATAAGTCTAGCTATTGTTAAGCCATACTTCTCCAGATAGATTAGGAATGGGCTTTAAGAAATTTATAAATAAAAATAATTGTTCTTGACTTTTGAAATAAAACTGTGTACTTAATTCGACATTAAATTTTTATATCTATGCTCTTATTGTTTTAATTTAATAGTAACTCCTCTCATACTAAATGATAAATCGCGTTTTTTCTCAGGAGACCTCCTGACTCTTTTTCCGCAGCTCCTGTCACTAAGTATCGTATCAAAGGGGAAACTGTGCAGTGCCCCGGAGACCCCGACTATTTAGGAAAAAAACATTACATATTTTTAAATTTTTTGCCAAGATCTGTTATTTGATTAAAAATATACCTTAAATATTTTTTATCTCTTCAAATAAAACCAAAACACATCAATCCTCTGATATACACGGAAAATCAATTCCCCAGAATACTATGTTATTATAATTGGCTTTTTGTACGAGAAATCCAAAATTGCGCCTTATTTAGCCAGATACTTAATAAAAGTCATTTATTTCAACGTAAAATAAGATGAGAATATTAATCAAAAACAAAAAATACACTTTTGTTCCAAAATTCACTAAAAATCATGAAATAACTTTTTCTTTAAAAAAAAACTCTAAATAAGTGTTGTTAACTTTAAATATAATTAAAATAAGCACCTACGCCTTTAGTTCTAGAAATGTGAGAAAACTGGTTTTTAATAGAAGAATTAATTATTTTTTTATTTTTTTTTTATTTCTACTTATTATTGGCCTATTATCGGCCAGAGCCCAGGAGTGTAGAATGAGAACGATGGTTCTTTGGCTAACTTATGGTATACATTCTTATATTCAGTATTGCAACTCACCAAATTCCCATTATTAATGACAGTGCCAACATCGTAATAGCATCTGGAGAGAAGGCCATGATCAATGTAACTATCGTTCCAAAAAATGTTACGATACAACATCATCTTCTTGCGTCCATAAATATCAAATAATGTCCCCCAAAATGGTTTAAATACAGCCGAGCCTAGAAGAAATAACATATCGAAATTATTGATATCTATATAGGTATCTATCCGGTCCGTCAAATTCATCGCGGGAAGTTTCCGTATTTTTTATCCAGGTGATTTTTGAAAATGCAATTTTACATTTTACAATATATTATTTAAGGAGATACTTCAGGTACGTAGAAAGTCAAACGAGTGTCGCTGCAGACTTTCTATTGACTAAAGTGCTATCGTCATGAATTCGTCAAAATAAATACATCAAAATATATATAAATATATGTATTTATAAAAATATAAATAGAACTATTATAAATAACAAATAATGGACTTAAGCCACTTTCAAAATAAAGGGTTTATATCTAATTATGTATTATTTCAAATAGATCGCGTTGCAAGGCTCAAAACAAAAACGCAATTTTGCGGGGAGAAATATTTAATTATAACACTTACAGGTGATCAAACGATTTTTACAAGCTCTTAAAATAATCCCTACATATTTTTTTAATACTTGTAATAATATCTTCGAGATGGCGTCGATAATTATTGTAGATTTCAAGTAAAAAGGCCTGCACAATCCAATTTCCCATAAGACTATGTTAAATCGCGAAAACTTAATTTATTAATATCTCGTCAGTAAATTGATAAAAGTACTCAAAAATTATAGAGGTGACTTTTTTCATATTCATAAGCTTATGTTGATTTTTCCATAATTGTCTGTTCAGTAATAGTAAATTTGATAAAAATTAAAGAACCTCCTTAAAGGATAAAAATCAAACGAAAAATGAAGAGATATTTAATTGAAAAAATAAAATAATCAAAGCGCACAGCGTGCGCAGACCAAGTCTGAACAATGGCTTGGCCGCACACGCTGCTGCTGTACACTATTTACACGAACTATTTCGAGCCAATTTCGATCCCTCTGCAGCTCGGAACCTATTTGAGATATAAAGCTGAAATTATACACATATAATTATGTAATCCATCTTGAAGAGACTAGCAAATTTCAATAATATAGTTTAAATGGATTCTGAGATATGGACCTGAGAAAATAGCTAAACATCTCGAACATGAAAAACCTGCCCTTTTAGGCCTATCCGAAACTATAATTGACGCGAATAAATCTAACGGTCGTGACTACCAATTCGAAAACTATACACTTCATTCAAAATTTCGAAAAAAAGGAGGGGTCTGCTGTTATATCAGAAAGGACATCCCTAGTAGGCGTTTAACTAGTCTAGAATCCAATGAGATTCGATGCCATATGGATCAAAATCACGTTAGGCCATTCAACTAAATTCTTCTGCATAATATATTTGCCCCCCAAAGACCCCAGATACAAACAATTTTTTGACTACCTCCTTGAGTGCCATTGCAATATCCTGAAAGAATTTCCATCTTCTGAAATATCTTTCCTAGGTGACTTTAACGTCCACAACAAAAATTGGCTAAAATTTTCTAGCCATAATTCCCCCGCAGGCTCCGACGCTGAAATCTTCTCAACGGCGTGTGGCCTCACACAAATTATTAACGACCCCACAAGAATCCCAGACAAAGCCAATGAAAAATCCAATCTTCTCGATCTTTTCATCACTTCCCACCCTTCGTCCTATGAAGCAAAAATTTCGGCCCCTTTAGGTAAATCTGACCACAATCTGATAAAAATTAAAACCTCCGCCAATTTACCAAAACCCCCGTCACCCCACTCCAACCCCAGAAAAATATGGCTAGTCGATAACGATAACATTAATTGGAATGACATGCGTAACTTTTTTGCCGCTTACCAGTGGAATGAACTCTGCATCAGAGATAAAAATGCTTCAGAATTCGCAGACGCCCTTAACGAGGCAATTCAAATAGGCTTAGAAACCTATATCCCCTCAAAATTGATTAAAGGGAACAAGGATTCTAAGCCTTGGTTTGGTAGACAATGCGCGGATTCCGTCCGTGAAAAAAACAAATCTTTTCAGAAATGGCAACTTTCACAGCTAGAATGTGACCGAGTTGCATTTACCAAGTCGCGAAGCTCATGCAAAAAAATCATCTCTGAGGCAAAGAAATCATTCGACCAGAGGATAGCTGACCGTCTCGCATCTTGCCCCAATGGAAAACGGGCCTTTTTCTCGTTACACAAGGCAATAAATAGAAATTTCGCGTCCCCCTCACTTCCGCCCCTCTTTCACCCAAATGGTTCAGTAGCCACGACCCCCGCTGAAAAAGCCGAATCACTAGCATCCTATTTCGCAACTAACTCCACTTTAGACGACAAAGGGCTTAACCCGCCCACTTATACCCCCCAAACCAACCTCATGGGCAAAATAATTTTCAGGCCCCAAATAATCATAAAAGCCATTAATAAATTAAATTCCAAATCCGCCGCTGGCCCGGATAACATCCCACCAATTCTCATTAAAAAATGCGCCCCTGAACTTGCCCCTATCTTATCCAAGCTATTCCAACTCTCTTACGAGTCGGGCATATTCCCCAAAAGCTGGAAAATAGCCAGAGTCACACCTATTCCTAAAAAAGGAGACACATCACAAATCTCTAATTACAGGCCTATCTCGATCACCTCTGTTCTTTCCAAATTAATGGAATTAGTCATAAACCAACACGTCCTTCATCACTTAGAAAACAATAAATTAATTCACGATAGGCAATATGGATTCAGACAAAATCGTTCCACAGGCGACATCTTAACCTATGTCACCCACACCTTGAACAATACTCTAGAGGCCGGAAAAGAAACCCTCGCTGTAGCCCTTGATATCTCCAAAGCTTTTGACCAGGTTTGGCACAAAAATCTTCTTGCCAAACTGCCAGCCTTTGGATTCACACCAACACTTCGCAAATGGATAGAAAGCTTTCTGACAAACCGAAGTATAAAAGTTGTGGTGGATGGAACATCATCTGAATCGTTCTCCACAAACTCTGGTGTTCCCCAAGGCTCTGTAATCTCCTCCACACTCTTCCTTATTTATATAAACGACCTTATTGATCAAACGGCAAACCCCACTCATTGTTACGCCGACGATAGCACTCTACACGGCAAACCCTCTCTCCCGAATAATCGAATCAATATTGCCTCCTCAATTACTCTCGACCTAGACAAACTGAATAAATGGGGCTCTCAAAATTTAGTTAACTTTAATTCAAATAAGACTCAATGTTGTCTAATTTCTAGGCGCGAAAATAGAGATTTCCCTGATATTCACTTCGATTCGAATACCCTGAAAATGTGTGACAGCCTATCCATGTTGGGCGTCTCTGTCGCATCTGACCTGTCTTGGAATGAACACATCTCCTCTGTGGCGAAATCTGCAGCAAGGAAGATTGGCTTCTTATTCAGGTCCAAGCGATTTTACAAACCCCCACAACTTCTCACCATCTACAAGGCCCAAATCCGCCCCTGTCTCGAATACGGCTCTCATCTGTGGAGAGGAGCCTCAAAATATTCTCTTGCTACCCTTGATGCAATTCAGAAACGAGCCGTCAGGCTAATTGACGATTCTACCCTCACCGACTCCCTCGACTCGCTGGCTCATCGAAGAGATGTCTCTGCCCTTTCCCTTTTCTATAGATACTATCACGGCAGGTGCTCTGATGAGATAAAATCAATAATTCCCCCCAAAGCATACTTTGCACGCAGCACACGTTTTGCCGACTCCCAACACTCTTTTGCGGTCAAATTGGAAAAGTGCCGGACCACTTCATTCGCGAATACATATATCCCCATGACTTCAAGGAACTGGAACTCTCTCCCAGCCTCTATCTTTCCCAGCACCTATGATCTTCAAACCTTCAAAACCAGGGTGCATAGACACCTACGTCTACACCCTCTCACTTAATCAACTTTCCCTTCTCTTCGGTAATGCAAGGGTCTTTCGAGATCCATAGGGGCTACACCTTTACTGGTGCACCCCTTCTTGCATTCGATTGCATTAAAAAAAAAAAAAAAAAAAAGCTAATTTTGGCACTCACTCACTCACTGACAGGTCATCCAAACCTATAGGGTACTTCCAATCATTCCAGCATCATGAAATTTCGTCTGCTAGTAGAGTTTGTGACACAAACAAGTCAAAAATTGAAAAAATCCAAATTTTCTATATTTCAACCCCTTCAAAATGGGGGCGAGGATCAAAAATGAAATTTCTAGCCCTTTGGACCAAACTCAACCAAATTTTTTAAACATATTCTTTTCTTTTCACGTAACTTGCAAAAACCAGACAAATCTCAACCAAAACATTCTGTAAAAAACAGGCCAAGTTCGAAAAAGTAGTGAAATCTACTGTGCAGTCAAGTTATATTCGCCAAGAATAATTAAGTGGAGAAAATAGTAGTTTCAATTAAAATACATTCTTTCAATTTTGAATGAAAATCTCAATTTATGGATTCTAAATTTTTAATTAGAAAACTATTTTTTAATTAGAAAACTATTTTTTTTTTAGTTTTTTTTATTCAGGATTTTGGATTTAAATATTTTTTATTTCCGGTTTGGACAAGATAGATTAGTTGTTTACTTATAAATCCTAATATTGGCCTACAATTAAATTAAATTTTATCTCTGTAAGATATGATGGACTTTGTGTCTTGATCGATCTAAATATCTTAAAAAAGGCTGGAACTATTTTGTTAAAAAAAATTGAGCGAAACTGAAGTTTTGAACTACAAAAAATCTGTAATAAGTGAACATCGAAAAAAAATGATATTTTACGAGATATTAATTATTATTTTTCTAAAATGTCTTTTAGGTAGTACGTTATAGTTAGTACTTTACCAAATATTGTGTAGGTACGCTCTAGCTCAGGGGTCGGCAACTTTTCGGAAACGAACAGCCATTTTAACAAAAAACGTACAAAAAACAAGCTGAAGTGTTCTGATGTGCCCATCCACTTGACTTTACCATACAACCTGGCCCCTCACTTATATTTAATATTTAATAAAATTATTTATATTCATGTAGGGGCGGGGGGTTAGTATTTGCATTTTTAGACTTCTGGGGTCCACTGATTATGTATACAAAATTTGGTAAATGGTCAAGATTTTCATTTTTTGACCCTACACCCCCCCCTCACATTTTGGGCGGCTAGTTTTTGCATTTGTAGACTTCTGGGGGCCACTGATTATATATACAAAATTTGGTTGAGTTTGCTCAAATGGCCTAGATTTTTAATTTTTAACCCCCCCTCCATCCCTTTTAATTTTGGGTCGATATGTACCAAAATCTAATCTGCTCTTAATCTCAATGGACCAAAACTACGTGTGAAATTTGGTTTCGATATTCACACAAGTTTTTGAGCTAGCTCGTCCACAAAAATTTGGTAACGAGCTAACAGACATTTTGACAAAACAATTATTATCTCGAAAAATATAATTTTTTCGATGTTCACTTATTTGAGCTTTTTTGAAGAGCGAAATGCCATGGTTTCGCTCAATATTTTTAATCAAAATAGTTTCAGCCGTTTTTGAGATATTTTGAAAAAAAAGAAGAAAAAAAAACACTTTTTTCATGAACGATTACAATACTTGACCATACCCTGTATGGTAGGGTAATAAAATTTAGCGATTTTAATTTTTTTTTTTTTCGTTTATCGGCGCGTCACCTACCATGGTCATTTGCGCCATCAGATAGTATATTATCCCAGTTTTATTTATTTTTTTAATTGTTTCAGCATCTACAAACACATATATATATAGATTTTCTTTTTTTCTAATTTTTCATAATTTCCCATTCAATGCTATTTTTGGACTTGGATTTTATTCGCCAATTTAGTCTTTGGGGTGTATTTCATGCATTTTAAAAGCAGTACCGCTTTTAAACATGCATCCATTAGTCTGCATCAATGTTTGTTTTAAATGTAGTTCATCGTAGAGAAAAATTGTTCACAATTGTATTTGGATCCAAATAAGGTCCAAAATCCCAATGTATATATATATATTTGCTATAAAGTCCATCTGTCTGATTTCTTTGGGGAATCGAAACAGATGAATTTTGTTAGAATATTCAATAATAAATTTTATTTGGAATGTGTAATGTTAACGTTAGATGAAAGCGAAAGTTAAAACTTTTATCAGGTCACTGCCCTATTTTGGTGCAATTGGGACCTGATTCGTTTTGATACTGAACCAAGAGTTGAGAAAAGATAGGACCCAGCCGGGTATGATCCGGCATCCTCTGGTTAAGCCCGCAAATGCCTTTTCCATTTAAGCGATGGATCCCCGAATAGGTCATTTAATCAAATTTTATATATATTCAACTCCTTAGTTCAGGCGCGTATTCAACTATTTTTCCCAATAGTATGGTTCTTATAAATTTGCTATAAAGTCCATCTGTCTGATTCTTTGGGGAATCGAAACAGATGAATTTTGTTCGAATATTCAATAATAAATTTTATTTGGAATGTTTAATGTTAACGTTAGATGAAAGCGAAAGTTAAAACTTTTTTCTTTTTTCAACTCTTGGTTCAGTATCAAAACGAATCAGGTCCCAATTGCACCAAAATAGTGCAGTGACCTGATACAAAACGAATCAGGTCCCAATTGCACCAAAATAGGGCAGTGACCTGAGAAAAGTTTTAACTTTCGCTTTCATCTAACTTTAACATATATATAGTAACTTGAGATTCACTTATTAAATTGTTCCGTCATATCAACCTAGAAACAAAAATTTTGAATGCATTCGGGATTGGTGAGAAATTGTAAATGTTCTGCGTTGTAATTTTTAGAAGTTAAGAAAGTTATTACTTCTTTCAAACACTCGTGAAACAATTTTTATGCTTTTCCCCTTGATAACAATCTTACAGTAGTAAATTTAACCAAATATGTATATTCACCTTTGGTTCTGAGGTTGCTAGAGTACATTAATGATAAAAATTTAAAACCACACTTTTTTCAGCAAAGACCTGCAGGTTCCCGACCTCTGCACCTAGCTCAATAAATAGAGTGAATATTGAAACGAAATTTCACATGTAGTTTTAGTGCATTGAGATTAAGAGCTGATTAGATTTTGGTTGAAATCGAACCAAAAATTAAGAGGCTGGGGGCTGTTAAAAATTAAAATTATAATATTATATAAATATATAAAACAAAAAATCAAGTAAAAATGAAATTTACTATAAAAGAGATCTATAATAAAAAAGAGAGTCATTATTTTTTTCGGGGAACAGAATTGTGAAGGGGCGGTTTCAAAAAATAGATCTATCAATAACAACATCAAGACCCTTTGGTCAATTTGTACGAAATTTCGCAAATGCATCTTATATGACCTTATGTATATGACTCACTATGTGAAATCAGGCGCGGATCCAGACCTCTGTTTTTTTTTGGGGGGGGGGGGGCGGTCGCCGGTATATAAGATCTACTTTTGATCTCGGAAGTGTGTCGCGATCGAATTGTCCAAGCGGAGGGGGGGGGGGGTCAGAGACGACGCCCCCCCCCACATAGAACTTTATTTTCTTCAATTTTAAAATTTAATGTTATTAAAAAAAAAAAGAAATGCTTTGGGGGGCGACCGCCCCCATCGCCCCTGGATCCGCGCATGTGTAAAATTGATAGTGAGCTGAAAGAATGGGTGGGGTGGGGGAATAATTTAAAATAATAAAATTTCCAAACAAAATCGAAGAAAGCTGATATTTACAATAGGGGATTCTCATTTATAAGGAGAAATCATAAATTGTTAATGGGCCCACAATTCAGAGGGAGAGGGGCTTCTATCGTAAATGTTTATAAATTATTTGATTAAATAATAAATATAAGAAAGGGGGCAGGTTGTATGGTAAAGTCAAGTGGATGGCCACATTAGTTTATTTTG
The DNA here is from genome assembly GCA_024734495.1 of Forficula auricularia. Classification (NCBI taxonomy): domain Eukaryota; kingdom Metazoa; phylum Arthropoda; class Insecta; order Dermaptera; family Forficulidae; genus Forficula; species Forficula auricularia. Next base: position 37,498,133 of record JALMQS010000128.1, on the reverse strand, counting down.
ATTTGAAAATTTTATAATTTCAAATTTTCTAACTCTCTCCTCTCTTAATTTTTGGAACGATTTCAACCAAAATGTAATTAGCTCTTACTCTCAATGCACAAAATCTATATGTGGAATTTCGTTTTGATATTCACACCACTTTATGAGCTTGAGCATACACAAAATTTTGTATTAACGAACGTACTAACAGACATTTTGACAAAACCATTAATATCTCGTAAAATATAATTTTTTCGATGTTCAGTCATTAGGGCTTTTTTTGTAAAGCAAAACGACATGGTTTTGTTCGATTTTTTTAAACAAAATAGTTTCAGCCGTTTTTGAAAGCTTTCGAAAACGAATAAACAAATAAACACTTTTTTCATTTACCATTACAATACTTAATCATAACATAAAATCTAAGCAGTTCTCTACAAATACAAACATTTTGGTACCAGAACAAACTATCAACGACTTTTCATATTTGTATTATCGTGGGTATCGGAATCTAAACAGAGAGAAAAAATAAAACATGGTTGAAAATAAATCATATTTCAGACATTTCTAACCACAATGAGAAAATACTTTTTTTTCACGAATTCTATACTAGTACCTCCTGTTATGGAGGCTTTGCATGACTCTAATTTTTTTAATTAATTATTAAGAGATTTTTATATTACCAAAACTATGGGCTGAATTGAGAGCTCCTTGTAGAACAGCATCGATAGGGAAATCACAAGCCGCATATGGGAGAACAAAGGGTAGGATAGTAACTGTGACTTGTTTAGTAAATTCAGTCAGCATGGCAATCACCATCAAATAAACTGAATAGAATCCAAACCCTAGAGATTTAAAATAATTTTTTAATACTAAAATATCGTGTGAAATATAATATTATGAAAATATACATGAATCGATTATATACCTGTAACTTCGAGAACCTCTTCAATGTTTGCTGCTTTTTGAATATCATTGGCTAAAATGAAAAGAGATATACATTAAATATGAAATTCTCATAATGTTGTAAAGACCTTAGCGGCTGAAGGTAGCAGAAACATGATTATCTATATTTTCCAAAATACTTGAGATATCAAATTCGTATGAAAATATGTACAAATTGATATATTAAAAACTTTTTAATAATCCGGGATAATGTAAGTTGGACAGGCATTCCGGGGTCTCCGTACTTATTATATATAAATGTATTAATTACTAGCTAAATGGCCGGCCTTTACGTAAATTCAATAGCATAGAGTCCTGAGGGTAGCAGAAATATGATTATTCAATGATTTCAAAATACTTGAGATGTTAAACTCGTTATTATTTGAAGTTAATAAAGAGGAATTTAGTGAATTTATAGAATTTTTTTCTCATAATTTTAAATTAAACTATTTCTAAAAGCTAACAATTAAAAAAATCTCTTAAAAACGACTACTTTAAAGCTCTACCACACCCAGTGGCGGATCATAAGCAAGGCGCACTAGGCGCGCGCCTAGGGCCCCGTCGAATATGGGGGCCTCCAACATTGATTATCATATTAATTTTTATCGTGATATAAAATTTCATTTCATTTTTATAAAAAATTTATCAATTGACTTATGAAATTCAATCATTATTTTAATATTTCATGTAACAATATATTTCCTCTCATATTAGGTGTAGCTATCAATTTTATGTAAAAAGACAAATAACATAATTTACTAGTCATTTTTGTTCAAAATATTATTAGATATTATTTTTCAACGATAATTGACAACAAAGTATTAATTTAAATATTTATATAAAAAAAGACCTTATAATAAAGGAAAATTAAATATCTATTGAGAAGTCTTTTAGATTAATACTTGGTTGATCACTTTCCATTAAAAAATCTTTTAAAAATTTCTTTTGTATTTTTGACATGACAGACGCGGAGAAAACATTGTATATACAAAATCTAAAAAAATATATAAAGATGTAGATTCCAAATTATTCGAGTATGAGTAAATCAATTTTTACTGTTTTTAAATCAGGAACAAGACGACTCTCTGGAAAAGTTGAATATTTCTCAAATATATCAAAAGGCTTTGCATTTAAAAGCAACATTCCCTAACATCGAAATTATTTTAAAAATTTTGAAGACATTGCCAATATCGAATGCTTCAGGGGAGCGTTATTTTACTGCTTTAAAAAGATTAAAAACTACGTTAGAAACAAAATTTCTCAAAATAGGTTAAATTATTTATCTACTACAATGCGCGTCAAAAAAAAGGTAACAAACAAATTTTTTCAGAAAAAGACAAATAAAATATATTTTAAATACAATTTAATCGATTAAACCTTTAATAAGATTTATTTTAAACATTTCTAAATAATATTAACATTTATTTAAATCATTTTAATAAAAGAACTTATTTAAAATTAAAAAAATCAAATAATGTGATATTTATCATATTGCTTTGAATTCTGATATCTCGATTTTAATCATTTAAAACCTTTTTCTTTTTCAATAAGTTTATTATTTAGTCTTTATGTGAGTCTTTTCGACCAGACACATAAAAATCATGCCGCTTAGCGCTACAAATTGTGCGAAAGCAGTTGCTCTAATCCAGGATGGTCGCACTTACAGATACGTAGCTGATGTTCTTGGTACAACACCAAAAACTGTTTTTAAAGTTGTAAAGCGGTTTAGAGAACACAATACTTATCAGAGGCAACCTGGGTCAGGACGTCCAAGATGTACATCGAGAACAGATGACCGCTTTATGTCTCTTCAAGTCCTTCGGGACAGATTCACAACAGCGGTACAGGCGAGAAATCGCCTTCAAGAAGCTCGGCAAGTCAATGTAAGCGTCAGCACAGTTAGAAGAAGACTTAAAGAGGCAAACCTTGTTTCTAGAAGACCTGCTACAGGTCCAATTTTATCCTATACACACCGAATGGCGCGCCTTCACTTTGCCAAAGAACATAAAGATTGGCATGGGAACAATTGGGCTAATGTTCTCTTCACCGATGAGTCACGATTTACCTTAAGATCATCTGACGCACGTGAAAGAGTATGGAGAAGACCAGGGGAGCGATATGCACCATGTACATTCTCGTGAAGAACAGCATATTGTGGTGGATCTGTGATGGTGTGGGGCGGCATCAATACCAACGCTCGCACAGAGCTCGTTTTTATCGAGAATGGGTCTCTTAACGCACATCGCTATATCGAGGAGGTTATACAACAACATATTGTCCCCTTTTCTCCTTATATTGGTGAAAATTTTCTTCTCATGCAAGACTCATGCTGCTCGGAGTGTGTCAAATTTCCTAGATGAGGTTGGTATTGCATGTATGAAATGGCCAGCACAAAGCCCAGACCTAAACCCGATAGAACATGTTTGGGATATGCTTGGGAAACGTGCCAGAAAAAGGGATTTTAACTCACTGGGAGAACTTAAAAGTGTCCTTATTGAAGAATGGGAAAAAATTCCTCAGGAGGACATTAGAGCTCTAATTGAGGGGATGCCAGCAAGGATTGAAGAAGTTGTTAGTATTCGAGGAGGCAATACGCATTATTAAGGTGCGAGAAAACTTTTGTTTTTGTTTTTATTGAAAAAAAAGGTTTTAAATGATTAAAATCGAGATATCAGAATTCAAAGCAATATGATAAATATCACATTATTTGATTTTTTTTTAATTTTAAATAAGTTCTTTTATTAAAATGATTTAAATAAATGTTAATATTATTTAGAAATGTTTAAAATAAATCTTATTAAAGGTTTAATCGATTAAATTGTATTTAAAATATATTTTATTTGTCTTTTTTTGAAAAAATTTGTTTGTTACCTTTTTTTTGACCCACAGTGTATTTATATTGAAGACGAAATATTAAATAGTTTGAATTACGAGCTTATTATTGAGAAATTCGCTAAAGAAAAATCTAGAAAAACACATAATTATAATGTTAATAATTATTATATTATAATATATAGTATTATAAATTATTGAAACATAAAAATAAGATTAACCCTGCAACTGGTACGCAAGTTTCTTGGAACGTAACTGGTATAATGGGGTCTTACGTGACCCCAGTCATATTTAAGGGAAAAAGGTCATTAGATTTTTTTTTGTTTTTTGTCATTATTTGGTCCATTGTGGACTATATTATGGGAAAAAAGTTTCGCATTTTTGAAAAGTATTTATTTAAAAAAAAAATTAACAAAATCTCATGCATTCTTGGACATCGCTTGGATAAAAACAGAATAAAAAATAAAAAAATAAATTTCTCAATGCAGCTTTTTGGGAGTTTTGTTTACTCATCAACTGATCCCCTGAAACAAAAAAAACAACTTTTTAGCCAACTATAAAAAAAATGACAAGCAGGTTTTCCTTACAGATTTTTATCATCATGGCAGGAATGACACTGAATTTGCTGGGTCGAGTGCTCCTTGCACACAGTTTTAGAGCACTCTGAACATCTGGTTGAGTATTTTGCCCTGATTTGAAAATTCCTGCCAAGTAGATTAGTCCTAGAAAAGCTTTCAACTCTGTTAGGCTCAAATGGTCAACAAAAGACAGGCGGTTTCCTTGATAGTTGGATGAGAGTTCGGTTATCTTTACATTCGTATGCTCCAAAATGATGATTAGAATATCCTCTGTGAAAAGTAGTTGCCAAGCTTCGTAAGGTGTAGACGGTTTTCTTACTAGAGCAGGCCCTTTGAGTCCTGGTAAGTTCAATACTAAATTGTGAGCTGGCTTTCGTACATTTTTTTGGGAGCTTTTTTTGCCCATTTATACCGGTTTTTTCCATAATAATAGTTTGCTGTTCGGCCTAAGTCATCAGAATGGCTAGCATTTTCCTCATCCATAATTTCCTCGTCCATATTTTCGTCCTCCACAATTTCCTCCTGACTCTCTATTTCTATTTCCGACTCTGAATCATGTAGACTATGTTCACTTTTATTGTCCGAAAGATCCTCAGAAGATTCACCAAAGTTACTTAGATCATCTCGAGACTCTTCAATATCACTAAAGTTTGCAACAAGTTCTTCTAGTTCTTTTTTTGTTAAAAACTTACGCGCCATCGTAACTTGGAAAAATAACGTAACTGGTATGCTGGGGTCTCTCGTGACCCAAAACGTAGATAATTCGATATAGATTGATGTCACTTGCACGGGCTCTTAGCGATAACTAAATCAACCTAAGTCAAGCGGCTACTGAGATGCTTGCCGCGCGGTTGCCGGCGGTTGTGGAATTACAGCCGAGAGAAGAGGTTTGGGGACGCGAGAGACTCCAGCATACCAGTTAAGGGCTAATAAATTACATATAAGTAATTAAAATTACATTGAAAGTTTTTGTGCCGAGAGTAGTAGAATTTTTATATATTGAATGAGACAATAAAAGAGTGTATCTCCTGCTGGAATTATAAATTTTATTTATTACGAAACTATAGTCTCGTTATAAATAAAATTTATAATTCCAGCAGAAGACACACTCTTTTATTGTCTCATTTCAATTAAAATTACGTTTTATATTTATAAAACCTATTAATTAATTTCCAAAGACATTTTTGTTATCCGGGGCCTAATTTTTTTTGCGCCTAAGGCATTATATTGTCTTAATCCGCCACTGACAACACCGAAATTTTATAGCGAAAAAATTTTAAATTCTAATTCTGTTTAAAGAGATCTTTACAGAAATACCTCACCCATACATTCTTTCAATTCCCTCCTTTTTTAACCGACTTCAAAAAAGGAGGAGTGTTCTCTATTCGACTGATTTTTTTTTTTTTGTGCCTATGTTACCTCATATCTCCGCCAATTGTCAACCGATTTTGAAAATTTTTTTTGCATTGGGTCCAGTCTAGCTTCCGATTGGTCCCATTTTTTTCGTTTTTTTTCTTAGGTATTAGACCTTTTTTATTAGGTTTGTTTAGACCTAACCTCTTTGTTTATTAACCGATTTCGATGATTCTTTTTTTATCCGATAGGGGGTGTCTTAGGGATGGTGTCATATTAATTTGGTCAACTTCTGATGATTTGATCACTATTTAATAACATCACTAAAAAGAGAAAAATAAAAATAATTTTTAAGAAAAAATAAAAAGCGACTTCAAAAAATTAAATGCAACAAATAAAATACACTAAAAGGTATAAAACAATTATTATCTTATTTAGTTACAACTAAACGACGAAATATTAACATGAAATTACTTTTTGAAGTTGGTGCCAAACATATACCTTTTATGAATCGCACTCGACGGATCTTACTTAGTACGTTTGGCGGGTACTCTCGCTTATAGGTATAGTTTGTTTGGTACCGACTTCAAAAAGTAATTTCATGTTAATATTTCGTCCTTTAGTTGTAACTAAATAAGATAATAATTATTTTATACCTTTTAGTGTATTTTATTTGTTGCATTTAATTTTTTGAATTCGGATTTTATTTTTTTTTTTAAAATTATTTTTAATAACTGACTTCAAAAAAGGAGGTTCTCTATTCGACTGATTTTTTTGTGTCTATGTTACTTAATATCTCCGCCAATTGTGAACCGACTTTGAAAAAAAAAATTGCATTGGGTTCAGTCTAGCTTCCGATTGGTCTCGTTTTTTTTCATTGGTATTTGACCTTTTTTGTTAGGTTTGTTCAGGCCTAACTTCTTTGTTTATGAACCGATTTCTATGATTCTTTTTTTATTGGAAAGGGGGTATCTTAGGGATAGTGTCATATTAATTTGGTCAAGTTCTGATGATATGACCGCTTTTAATAACATCACTAAAAAGAAAAATAAAAACAATTTTTAAGAAAAAAATAAAACCGACTTCAAAAAAATTAAATGCAACAAATAAAATACACTAAAAGGTATACAATAATTATTATCTTATTTAGTTATAACTAAACGACGAAATATTAACATGAAATTACTTTTTGAAGTCGGTGCCAAACAAACTATACCTATAAGCTAGCGTACCCGCCAAACGTACTAAGTAAGATCCGTCGAGTGCGATTCATAAAAGGTATATGTTTGGCACCGACTTCAAAAAGTAATTTCATGTTTTAGTTGTAACTAAATAAGATAATAATTATTTTATACCTTTTAGTGTATTTTTAACCGACTTCAAAAAAGGAGGAGGTTCTCTATTCGACTGAATTTTTTTTTTTTTTTGGAGTTTATTCCTTAAGAATCGATTTGCATATAGTAGCCCGGTATGGAAAAATATGGGTAGTGAAATTCGTTCAACAGCGTTACGTTTTTCGTACGCACACTCTTCTGGTGGTGAAAAATGGCAACATCATTCAAACATTTTTTAGGCGCGGATTTTAAAATTGACATTGAAAAATTAATCGAAAAAATATTATTATTATATTACATATCTAAATATATTATATTATTATTATTATATAAATAAATATTTTATTCAACTTTTTAAGATTTTTTTCAAAAATCTTTAATTGAATAAAAATATTTTAATAAATTAAATTAGTTTTCATGTTAAATTCTACCCTTTAGCCAATTACGAATTGTGTTTTGAAATTAGTTTCTTTCGCATAAAAATGCAAATATTATTTTTTGTTTTCTAAAAAAGTGGAATGTTTTATACCATTTTGAAATCTTGATTAAATGCGTCAATTTTTTAGATAATTTGCCATTATTGTTTGACACAGTTTTTTTTTAAGATATCAAGTAGTCAAAGTTTACTGATTAAAATTTTTTGACACATGAATCTGACAAAAATATTTTTTTTCTCAAAAAGTATAATACTCTTAGTTATTTTCTGTTTTGTGATCGATAGCAGTATTATTCAGGATTCAGTAACAAAAATTAGAATTATAAAATATGAAAATTCGTAGCCACAGCATTCAAATATTTAGAGCAGGGTAGCGATTTTCACCGTTTTCAAAAAAATGCCCATAACTCGAAAACTAAGAGAGTTTTATTTAAAAAAAAAAATTATTTTGAACAATCCTGAACTCACCTATCTCGTGTTTACGTTTGATCCTTGACTTTTGGGACACCCTGTATATATATAAATGCAACATGACAGGTTCCATCCCTGTCGAGTGCTTATTTATTTTTTAAAACATTTGAAACTTTATTACTTGACATTTAGAAATTTTCATTTAATTAATCTCAAAAACTAAATGATGATTTTATTTATATATATCATATACAATTCAACCCTATAATTTGATACGTCTTTCTCTAACGTATTATGGTTAAACTTAGATAATAATTAGACAATCACTATAACTATTCATTTTTTATATTATACCTATACTTATGTTATATTTATACTTTATTGTTATTATTTTAGATATATCATACATATTATATTATATATATATTATATTATATATAATTCTTATTTTAAATTTAATTATGATATTTATTTAAAATTTATATAACATTTATATTATAGATTTTATTTATAATTCGTGGGTATTGATTTGTGGGTAAGATTTGTGAACCACATATCTACCAACGTTCATGTGTCTTATTTCAGTTACCATTAGCCTCTAGTCTCAGTAATTAATAACGACGGCGCTATTGATCTAATTAATATTTGAAATTTTATTTAGGTATTTTCACTGATTCGTTTATTTATCATTTGATATGGTATTAATCTTTTTCTTAGACTAGTGAGCCTTTTTTGTGCCTATTTAGACAGTCGATCTGAATGAGTAAACTCCAGTCGTGCGTCGGAGCTGACACACACATTTTTTTTGTGCCTATGTTACCTCATATCTCCGCCAATTGTCAACCGATTTTGAAAAAAAATTTTGCATTGGGTTCAGTCTAGCTTCCGATTGGTCCCGTTTTTTCGATTTTTTCATAGGTATTAGACCTTTTTTATTAGGTTTGTTTAGACCTAACCTCTTTGTTTATGAACCGATTTCGATGATTCTTTTTTTATTCGAAAGGGGGTATCTTAGGGATAGTGCCATATTAATTTGGTCAAGTACTGATGATAAGATCGCTATTAATAACATCACTAAAAAGAGAAAATAAAAACAATTTTTAAGATCAAAATATAAAACCGACTTCAAAAAAATTAAATGCAACAAATAAAATACACTAAAAAGGTATACGATAATTATTATCTTATTTAGTTATAACTAAACGACGAAATATTAACATGAAATTACTTTTTGAAGTCGGTGCCAAACAAACTATACCTATAAGCTAGCGTACCCGCCAAACGTACTAAGTAAGATCCGTCGAGTGCGATTCATAAAAGGTATATGTTTGGCACCGACTTCAAAAAGTAATTTCATGTTTTAGTTTGACTAGCTATAATTATTTTATACCTTTTAGTGTATTTTATTTGTTGCATTTAATTTTTTGAAGTCGGTTTTATTTTTTTCTTAAAATTTTTTTTTTTATGAACGAAAGATAATAACAAATTTTGTATCTCAAGTATTCTAGGAGCTATAAAGTACGGAACCGGTTGTATTCAGTTATCAGATCCGACTCCCACTGGGCCGGCTTATTTATAATTTCACCACAATAATCTCCTTAATGAACCTTCCATATTTGTCTATTTAATCGACTTATTATCTCCTCTAATAACAAAATAATTAATAGTACGTACTTGAGAAAGAACACACACACAGTATATCTAACAAATACAGCATGGTTGTTTTTCTCAACTACAGATAGTGATCATTATTCAATTTCAAATTGAAATTTTATTCTAAAAAAATCATTGAAGGTTTATGGCTCTTCTGAATAAAAATTGTCATTAAATTTTCCACTCAAATTGATAGCAATTGAGAGCTCTTTATCAATAAATTCACCTTCACTTGACATCATTTCAAAACAAGATTAAAGATTTGAAATTGAATTGCATTATTTCAACATTGACTAAATGTTGTCTTTTGGTTATCACTTTTATTTTAATAACTAGAGAAAATAACCCGTTTTGAAAAATCACATTTTCTCCTTTCTGATACCAATTTTAACAAATTCGAAGGAATTAGTAATATTTATTTGACATATTCCACATTTTTGTTTTGTGTATTAGAAAGATTATGATTTCTTTTAAATTTTTCATGATATCGTTTGGTGCTTAATGATATAGGTTTGTAATTAAAAATGCACGTGGATCTCACGTTGGCTCCGTGTTATTGGAAAAAAATGTGAATTTCTTTCGGAATTCTAATTACGCTGGAAAAGGTAATCGAATCAAATAGAGTTCGGATTTAAAATTCATTTATTAATCTGAAAACTATATGTAGAGAACATAATATTAATATTAAAAATTTTATTGATAACAAAAATAACACTGCTCGAAAGTAATTAAATGAAAATTTGTCCCCGTAAAGCTAACAATGGATTCCAGTAGAGTTTTATACGCTGATTATCATGCAATTTACCGATTTTTTACAAGTCAGAGTTTTAAGATATTATCGGTCAAAATGACAAAAAATGCCATTTTGACCTATATTCAAGTCCCATTAAATATTAAACAGCAATATTTGAAATCAAAATATTTTGTTGACGTAATAGAAAAAACTTTCTATTTGATTTTCAAATTTCCGATTGTTTTTAGCCCAATTAGAACTCGAGTTATAACTAAATAACTAAGAACTTATGTTTTTATCTATGTTTATTATCCTTTATAATCACGTAGTTTTAGTTTTTTAGTTATAACTCGAGTACTAATTGAGCTAAAAACAAGTGGTAATTTGAAAATCAAAGACGAAGCTGTTTTCTATTACTTCAATAAAATATTTTGATTTCAAATATTGCTGTTTAATATTCAATGGGATTCGAAAAAAGGTCAAAATACCATTTTCCGTCGTTTTGACCGATATCTCAAAACTCTGACGTGTCGTAAAACATCGGGAAATTGCATGATAATCTGCGTATAAAACTCTACTGGAATCCATTGTTAGGTTTATTAAGAATTATTTGTTCTGATCGACTATTTATTTATTAATTTTTAAAGAAGAATTTTTCCCGAAACGTTTAGACAATTAATAAATGTTGAGATTTTTTTTCATCAAGAAATGTATTTATTTAATACAATAAAAAAATCAAGGATTCTTTCAAGCTATTTTTACATGGATATAAAACACTCAATGTAGGTATATTTTTTTTTATTTTCGTCCCCACTAAAAAACATTTTTTTTTTTTATTTCTTGTCACCGGGAACAAAGCCCATTTAGACAGCACATCAGTAGAGTGTTAGTAGGGTTAGTGAGGGAGCCGAGTTTTCTAAAAAACTTAACTCTTTCCAAAATAATATTTCGAGTAGAATTTTAATACAATTTCTGATTTTAAGGAAAATGAATACATATTGCTTGTATATTTCAAGTTTTTATTTGATTTAGTTTACGAGCTTCAATGCTCTGCCAGACGGACAGACATACTATATACTTATACAATGTTGTCATACTAATAAGGATAACCCAAAAAATAAAAAATTGTATTTTTCCTCAAAATGATAATAATATACAAAAACTAAGAAATTTAAATGTTTTAACCTTGGGAAAACACATCGTTTCATCAATTTCAGAGGCGTAACTATACCAAAGGGGCTCGTGGCAAATTCATTGGATGGGGCCCTCCCTCAATGTAAAGAAGTTAAACCAACGTTGTAGTTTCTTTTTAATAAATCACCACGTAAAGTACGTACAAACGCATTTATAAATATTGTGTGCAATTTTCGTTGGTTTTAACTAACTTTTAATTTAAAGAGCATATAAATAGAAATACAAATTTTATTTTTAGTCAAAATTTGAATTTTTTTTTTAATAGTTTTTAAGGAATTTGGTGTTGGTACTTGGTGAAACATTTTTTAAAATTATTAAAATTCCTTTTTTCAGGCTTTCTATTCAGCAAAAGTGTTAATGACAAAATTAAAATTAAATTTTCGGTCCATGGAATGTTCGATATATAGAATAGCTAAGTTGCGAAATCTTTCTTGTCCCATAGAATTTCTTAAATAAGTTTTTATCAATTTTTATTTTGAAAATGATCGCTCGGTACTAGCCGTAGTCACAGGAATGGTTACAAATAACAGAAATGCAGTGCACACTTCAGAAACGCTTGAATACATAAAATGATTCTTTATGATTAATAAATCACCAATTCTCTTATAGACGATGACCATTTTTCTACTTCACTATTTGCTTGCGTTTTTAAATCTCCAAATTCATGTTGATACTTTTCAAGAAGTTATTCGAAACAGACTTGCCAACACTTTGAGGCAATTTAAAGATTCAGCTCTTTAGACCGAAATGCTTTAGAGCAGCGTTTCTCAACCTTTTTGGCCCGCGGACGAGTAAAATTTGTAAAAAAATTCGAGGACCAGTGATATTTTTTAACAACAAAATTTTACTCGGTATTAAAGAACTACTACATAAGTTAATTGTAACATTTTTATTATCATTTACTTACAATAATATTTAAATGTAAAGATATGTAATTATATATCGTATATATGCGGACCAGCGGTTGAGAATAGCTGCTTTAGAGGCTCTGTAAAATTTTGCAATGAAAAACTAATAACATATAAAGTTGTAGTTTTCGACCTTCTTCTTCAGAGAAATAATTTCATTTCTCTCAATTTGTTTTATTTGTGTCTGTATAGTTTAGTGGGTAACTTAAATTAATTGAATCCAAAACTGATAAATTTTACTAAATTTTGTAATAATAAATGCTAGAATCCTCCTGTGCTCATGGCCTTCTAAGGGAGGGCCGTCGCATTTTGCACTTCCTGCCACCCTATTGTTGTTGTAGTCACTGATCATTTTCTAGTTAATTTGAAAATTTGAACATTCCCCATGTACCTATAATTTTCTATGGGAGAAAACAGTTTTTTTCTACGATCTGTGTTCTAACGTTTCTGATTTTGGTTTTGGCTATAACTTTTTATTTTTACTTTAGCAAACAGGGTATGGTCAAGTATTGTAATCGTGCATGAAAAAAGTGTTTTTTTTGCTTCTTTTTACTTTACCATACAGGGTATGGTCAAGTATTGTAATCGTGCATGAAAAAAGTGTTTTTTTCCTTTGTTTTTTCGAAATATCTCAAAAACAGCTGAAACTATTTTGATTAAAAAAATCGAAACCATGGCATTTAGCTCTACAAAAACGCTCTAATAAGTGAACATCGAAAAAGTTATATTTTTCGAGATAATAATTGTTTTGTCAAAATGTCTGTTAGTTAGTTAGTCTGTGCGTTACCAAATTTTTGTGGACGAGCTAGCTCAAAAACTAGTGTGATTATCGAAACCAAATTTCACACGTAGTTTTGGCCCATTGAGATTAAGAGCTGATTAGATTTTGGTGCATATCGACACAAAATTAAGGGGGGTGGAGGGGGGTTAAAAATTAAAAATCTCAAAAACTAGTGTGATTATCGAAACCAAATTTCACACGTAGCTTTGGCCCATTGAGATTAAGAGCTGATTAGATTTTGGTGTATATCGACCCAAAATTAAGGGGGGTGGAGGGGGTTAAAAAGTAAAAATCTCAAAAACTAGTCTGATTATCGAAACCAAATTTCACACGTAGTTTTGGCCCATTGAGATTAAGAGCTGATTAGATTTTGGTGCATATCGACACAAAATTAAGGGGGGTGGAGGGGGTTAAAAATTAAAAATCTAGGCTCTTGTACCAAACTCAACCAAATTTTGTATACATAATCAGTGGGACCCGAGAAGTCTAAAAATGCAAAAACTAATCGCCCAAAATGGTGGGGGGAGAGTTTATGGTCAAAAAATGAAAATCTTGGCCATTTACCAAACTCAATCAAATTTTGTATACATAGTCAGTGGGCCCACAGTATTCTAAAAATTCAAAAACTAACCGCCGGGGGGGGGGGGGCAAAAAATGAAAATATAGGCTCTTGTACCAAACTCTTGTAAAATTTTGTATACATAATCAGTAGGCCCCAGGAGTCTAAAAATGAAAAAACTAACAAAAATATAGGTCTATGAACCAAATTCAACCAAATTTTGTATACATAATCAGTGGGCCCCAGAAAACTAATAATGCAAAGTCTAACCGCCCAAAACGGGGGTGGGGGATGAAATTCTAGCCCCTTGTACCAAACTCAACCAAATGTTGTATACATAATCAGTGGGCCCCCAGATCTCTAAAAATGCAAAAACAAACCCCTGCCCCCTACATCTAAATAAATAATTTTATTAAATATTAAATATAAGAGAGGGGCCAGGGTGTATGGTAAAGTCAAGTGGATGGCCACATCAGAGTGTCAGTTTATTTTAAATATTTTTCCAATGAAATCAATTAATTAAAATTAAAATTTCGAACCACACGCTATAAGCTCTTTGGCTTAATTCCTTTTAAGAGTTTAGAACATTGAAAAAGAAAGAAACTCTCCAATCCTTATATAAGTATATATATAAAAAAACCGACTTCAAAAAAATTAAATGCAACAAATAAAATAATAAGAACTCAAAAATAAAATAAAATTCACTAAAAGGTATAAAATAATTATCTTTTTTTTATTTTAATGCAATCGAATGCAAGAAGGGGCGCACCAGTAAAGATGCAGCCACTATGGATCTCGAAAGACCCTTGCATTACCGAAGAGAAGAGAAAGTTGATTAAGTGAGAGGGTGGAGAAGTAGGTATTTATGCACTCGGGTTTTGAAGGTTTGAAGATTATAAGTGCTGGGAAAGATGGAGACTGGGAGAGAGTTCCAGTTCCTTGAAGTCATGGAGATATACGTATTGGCGAATGAAGTGGTCCGGCACTTTTCTAATTTGACAGCGAAAGAGTGTTGGGAGTCGGCAAAATGCGTGCTACGCGCAAAGCATGTTTTGGGGGGAATTATTGATTTTATCTCATCAGAGCACCTGCCGTGATAGTATCTAATTTAGTTACAACTAAACTACGAAATATTAACATGAAATTAATTTTTGATGTCGGTACCAAACATATACATTTTATGAATCGTACTCGACTGATCTTACTTAGTACGTTTGGCGGGTAACGAAGACAACATCGGGTAAGCTCGCTTATATAATTTGTTTAGCAAGGACTTCAAAAGTGATTTATTGTAAAAATTTCGTCGTTTAGTTGTAACTAAATTAGATCATTATTTTATACCTTTTAGTGAATTTAATATTATTTCTTAGATCTTATTTTGTATTTTTTGTATTTAATTTTTTTAAAGTCGTTATTTTTCCTATTTTTTTCTCTTTTTAGTGATGTTAATAATAATGACTTGAGATAATACCATGCATGCATTTCGTAAAAGAAGGCATCGGGCGAATGATTCAGAAAATAATACATGAATTAATGTATACATTGTATTTTAGCTTCGACTCCGGAGATTACTTCTCCACCTTCGAGTATCCTTGATCATCTTTTTTAGTCCTTGTTTTTAATAAGAGGAAAAAACTAATTAAATAAAAAAATCTCTTTTCCGATAATTATTTCAAATCCATTATCCTCTTTTCAATCTATCACCCAGAAAATAATAAATCTTATTAAACCAATTATTTTACATTAATGAATGTATACATTGTATTTTTGCTTCGATTCCGGAGATTACTTCTCCACCATCGAGTGTCCTTATTCATCTTTAGTCCTTGTTTTTAATAAAAGGAAAAATCTAATTAGATAAAAAAACCTCTTTTCCGATAATTATTTCAATTCCATTATTCCCCAATCAAGTCGATTGGTATCCAATTTTCTTTCCCAGAAAATAA
Source organism: Forficula auricularia (assembly GCA_024734495.1). Classification (NCBI taxonomy): domain Eukaryota; kingdom Metazoa; phylum Arthropoda; class Insecta; order Dermaptera; family Forficulidae; genus Forficula; species Forficula auricularia. The sequence continues at coordinate 37,482,494 of JALMQS010000128.1, read as the reverse complement.
TAGTAAAATTCAATTCATAAATAGAGAAATTCTCTAGAAACGTTAGCGAGGTTTAAATGATCGTTTTAAGATTGTTTTTTGTTATAGAAATTTTTATTTATTATAATTTCGATTATTTACTCTATTGCAGAATTGAAGATTTCCGTAAATTTGTCATTGATCATATCGGCAGAACTTGACCAAATTAAAATGGGACCACCCTTTCCAATAAAAAAAGAATCATCGAAATCAGTCCACGTGGCAAAATGTTCTCCTGAATATACATAAAAATGAATAAATAAATAAATATTTAGGTATCTTGACTACCTTGGAGCTATACTGATCTAAAGGCAGAAAGAATCATTAAAATCGGTTCTTAAATAAAGAAATTATGAGTGAACAAGTGAACATACATAACAAATAACCTGATGTGGCCATCCACTTGACTTTACCATACCACCTGGTCCCTAAAATTATTTATAATCATGTAAGGGGGGGGTTAGTTTTTGCATTTTTATACTTCTGGGGTCCCACTGATTATGTATACAAAATTTGGTTGAGTTTGGTAAATGGCCAAGATTTTCATTTTTTGACCTACACCCCCCATTTTGGGCGGTTAGTTTTGCATTTTAGACTTCTTGGGGTCCACTGATTATGTATATAAAATTTGGTTGAGTTTGCTCAAATGATCATTTTTAACCCCCTCTATCCCCCCTTAATTTTAGGTCGATATGCACCAAAAATCTAATCAGCTCTTAGTATAGCTAGAGCATAATGCGACCATTAACATCCCGGCCAAGGTACCTAGATGGAAGGCTGAGGAAGAACGCATACTAGGGCGACTCGAAGTCGAAGCGCCGGAGGGCGTCCGTTTGAATGAATACCTCGCTTAAAGATTCGAAGGTAGAACGCTCGGATCAATAAAGGAAAGAGGAAGACGATCGCATACAAAAAAATAGTTTCTGATTTCAAAGAAGAACATAAGCGATTGCACCCTCCTTCCCCAGGACGCTCTCCAAACACAGATATATACAATGAAGATGCCTTTGGGACGTCGAGACCAGGGCCATCCACCGAGATCGAGGCACCGAACGACGAAGACCGATAAGAAGACATTTTGGAGGAAGAGCCCACCAGACAAGATCACGAAGAGCCCACTGAGGGAGAAGATCAAGATGAGCCAGAAGGAGAACAGCCCTCCGCCGACCTGTGGGTGGAAAATGTAGAAGATGCTCCTGAGCCGCCGTTAATTGTGGCCCTTAAGGCATATCTATCCATTGTAAATCGTGACGCTGTTGTGGGAGGGATCGTGGCTAGTGCTCTGGGTGGGGAATCCATGGGTTGCCCGAGGCTTGGTTGCGGAGGTGGGGGCCAGGCCCGGTGGATTGTGTGGAGAGGGTGGTGGAGCCTAGAGGTCCTGAGATCAGACCTCAACCGATCGGTAGGGGGGGGGGGGCGTCGCAGGGCGAGTCGTGCGGCCTACAATCGCATGCAGGGTAAGTGGTTCAAAAACAAAAATATGGCCGTGAGGGAGGTACTTGAGGGGGTTCCGGATCGCACCGTGGGGTTCCCTGCATTGAGGGCAGTACTTGGGACCTGTCCTCGGTGACTGTCGCGGCGAACTCTCGGCGGTTTCCGATCGCCCTTGGGTCCTTCCTCTCCCGATAACCCTAGAGGAAGTAAATGGTACCAGCGGATCGGTCAAGTCGGCAGCGGGGCCGAGACGGTCTCTCGTCGGGGTCTTGGAAAGAATCCCGGCTGTGGATCGTGTCGCCCTGCTAAATGCGATTCTCCTCGAGGACACGGTCCCACAGGCTCTGTCCCGCGCTCGCACTGTGATGTTCTCCAAGATTGCTTCACCGACCTCTCAGCAGCACTATAGGCCAATCACGGTGAACTCTGTTGTCGCTCGGCAGCTTAGCAGGATCCTCCTGCGTAGGTTGGAGGATACTGTTGAGCTGTGGCGTGACCAGAGTGGCTTTTACCAGGGCCGATGGTTGCGCCGAGAACACCCAGGTCCTGGGGGCTGTCATCAGGGACGCGAGGTATCAGTTTAAAGAGCTACACGTCGCGTCTCTGGACATATCAAAGGCATTTGATACAATTTTGCATCAGCCCCTTATGGATATCCTGGGTGACCTGCTGGACCCTTCTCTCTGCTCCGTGATTAGGTCGGGGTACATAGGGGGGACAACATCAATTTCCCACGAAGGCTCGCAATCAGACCCCATCATGACCGGAAGGGGCGTGAGGCAGGGGGATCCTCTCCTCTCCCTTTCTTTTTAACTTGGCGGCAAAACATGCATTAGACCAGTTATCCCCGGACATTGGTTATGATCTCGGAGGGGTACGCATTGGGTCTCTTTCCTTTGCGGACGACGTCGTTCTTGTAACGGCTCAGGAGGCATGATGCGGTGGTGAGACGTCTGGCTGATGAACTAATTAAAAAGGGAATGCGGGTCGAGCTCGAATATTTATATCAGAGCTCGGCCGGGAACAGGAAGCCAGACATCGTGGCGAAGGACGGGTCGGGGACGGTGTGGGTTCTGGATGTGCAGATAGTGTCAGCGCTCCTCGGACTTGGGGTTGCCCACAGAAACAAAATCAATTATTATAAGGGCAACTCCAGTCTGGTGAGCAACATTGCGGCAAGGTTTGGGGTGGGCTCGGGTTCTGTGAGAGTTGAAGCCATCACACTCTCGTGGAAGGGAGTGTGGTGGCATAAAGCGGTGCCTCCCCTTGTCGCCCTGGGAATTTCTCAGAGAACTTTATACGATATGACCTTCAGGGCGATGAGGGGTTCATTAATGAATTTTTACAGCTTCAACAGGAGAACTTATAGGGAAATCGCCATGCGCTAGAAATTGTATATAAAAAAGAAAAAAAGAAAAATGAAATTTTTTTTTGTAAATATATTATGTTAATATTCCTATAATTATGTAAATAATCCTGTAATTAAATTCACCCGACTATGTAAATATTTCTTGTTAGTGGAGGCCCCCACCTGCGTGGCCCAATAAACGAAAAAATCAATGGACCAAAACTACGTGTGAAATTTGGTATCGATATTCAAACTAGTTTTTGAGCTAACTCGTCCACTAAAATTTGGTAACGCACAGACAATGAACCAGACTAACCAGACTAACAGACATTTTGACAAAACAATTATTATCTCGAAAAATATAATTTTTTCGATGTCCACTTATTAGAGATTTTTTGTAGAGCAAAATGCCCTGGTTTCGCCTCAATTTTCTTAGATCAAAATAGTTTCAGCCGTTTTTGAGATATTTAGAAAAAAAGAAGGAAAAAACCACTTTTTTCATGCACGATTACAATACTTGACCATACTCTGCATGGTAAAGTAAAAAGCTCCAATACCAATGAAATTTATATGGGAACAAGCGGAAACTATACTGAACCAAATGCAATAACAATCATCAAAATCGGTTCACAATTGGCGAAGAAATCGTGAAACATATATACGGAAAAAAAAAACAGTCGAATTGAGAACCTCTTCCTTTTTTGAAGTCGGTTAAACATAAAGAATAAAGAAAAATAATAAAACTTACTTGTCGAAGACATTTTGATTTAAGTTTTCTGTTTTCCAATAAATTATTAAAACTACAGTTTTCAAATTATTTTTAATAATAAACTTTTTATGTCTTTTATCTAATGAGAAGATGTCGAGAATGAATGCATGTCGTGCATTGATTTATAAGGGGAGCAAATCTAATCGAGCTGAACTTTGTACTGAGATTATGCATTTATTCGATTTGATTGTTTATTATTGTTAACGAAAACGAAAAAACTAATGAGAGCGAAATAATTGAGAATGCTGAAGATTATTTTAATAATATAAAAAGGAAAATTTTAGAATTTTTACAACAAAAAAAAAAATAGTATTGAATATTTAAAAGAAATTGAAATATTAATGGAAACAAAATATATGTGAGAATCACAGTCATGGATTTCAAGAAACTCAAGATATTACAATGGAATTGTCAATCGAGCAATGCGAAGAAACTTAATCTAGAAAGTAAAATAAAAATAGAACAATATCAAATAATTATTTTTAACAGAAACTTAACTTTCTAAAAAGAGTCATTTCTTACTTACCTGAATATAATATTCTAAGAAAAGATCTCGACTCCTGATGCTATGGCGGATCCAATGTCCTCGGACCATCTCCGAATAATAATAAATATTAAACTTCCTACTAAAATTAATTTAAAACAAAATAATAATAATACTGCAATCAACGGATCTATACTTAATTGGAATCTAGAAAAGGCTGATTTCCCACTGTAGCAGAGTGTAATTTTATAAAAACTACCTGTAACATACACCAATCCAGCAGAAAGGTATCAAAATTTAATAAAGATAATATAATAGAAGCAGATGCAGGTGATTAGAATTTTAAATTTAACGTTGTTTAGTCAATTCAGGAATCTTTCTATTTTTTTTTTTTTTTTTTGTTAAGGGAGAATGGTGTAGGTTCTTGGTGAAACATATTAAATAAAGTAAAGAAATTTTTTTAAAATATAAAATACTAGGTAGGTTTCAAATAAATAAAAGATCAGATGCTTGTTTAGAACGACTCAATATATATTTCGGGGTGTAAGCCCATCTTCAGAAGTTCACAAAGGACACTGAATGCAAAAATACAAAAATATTTTAGAAGTAAATTTCTTAATTTTAACAATAAGGGTAGGGGGAGATAAGGTGAGAGGGGGAATGGTTAAAGTTATAAGAAAATTTTTGTTTATTTAAATTTAAGATTAAGAAAAGTTGATTACTTCTCAAATATTTTTGTATTTTTGGATTCAGTGTTCTTTGTGAACTCCTGAATATGGGCTTACACCCCGAAATATATTATATTGAGTCGTGCTAAACAAGTATCTGATCTTTTATTTATGTGAGACCAACCTAGTATTTTATATTTAAAAATTTTTTCAAAAAATTTTCTTTACTTTATTTCTATATTTTGACGAATTCGTTGCCTCTTTTAAATTCTAAAACACATTCCTTTGTAAATTTTCTCATATTTATTAAAGGTTTGCATTAAGAGAAATAAACGGGGACAAAAACGATAATAATAGATTAGAGAGATTAGATTGGATAGTTAGATTAGATTCTTTATTGATGCTCTGACAATTGAGATTCTCAAAGAGTCTAAGAAAAAAGTCACAGATTTTTACAGTTTCTTTTTGATAAATAAATAAGACAATTAGAAAAACAGAAATATAAATACATATAAATAGAAAATTAAAAATATTTAAACATAAAATAAAATAAAAATATTTATAAGATAAATTTCTAAACACCTTTTTAATTTATGAATGGAATTGTAAATCTTAGCAGAATATTTATTTAGCGATCGACCGCTTGTTGAAACAAATCCAAATGACTCTCCCTCTTACACCAAAACTTTGAAACTTTTGACATTTGAAAAAATATTTCTTAAATAAATAAAATGACTTGTTTTGGATAAAGAATAACGACGAAATATTAAATATTAACATGAAATTACTTTTTGAAGTCGGTGCCAAACATATACCTTTTATGAATTGCACTCGACGGATCTTACTTAGTACGTTTGGCGGGTACGCTCGCTTATAGGTATAGTTTGTTTGGCACCGACTTCAAAAAGTAATTTTATGTTAATATTTCGTCGTTTAGTTATAACTAAATAAGATAATAATTATTGTATACCTTTTAGTGTATTTTATTTGTTGCATTTAATTTTTTTGAAGTCGGTTTTATTTTTTTCTTAAAAATTGTTTTTATTTTTCTCTTTTTAGTGATGTTATTAATAGCGGTCATATCATCAGAACTTAACCAAATTAATATGGCACTATCCCTAAGAAACCCTCTTTCCAATAAAAAAAATCATCGAAATCGGTTGATAAACAAAGAAGTTAGGCCTGAACAAACCTACCAAAAAAGGTCTATAATAATACCAATGAAAAAAAAACTGGACCAATTGGAAGCTAGACCGAACCCATTGCAATTTTTTTTTTCAAAATCGGTCCACAATTGGCGGAGATATGAGGTAACATAGACACAAAAAAAATTCAGTCGAATAGAGAACCTCCTCCTTTTTTGAAGTCGGTTAAAAAAAGAAAAGCTCCAAGAAACTAGTCTCACTTTTTTGGGAGAATGAGCCAGCCTAATATGGTGAAGTGATATGTTCAGAAATATCAAAAATAAATCTTGCACAATTGTTTAGAAAATTAACGTTTTATTCTTTAATCAAGTCATTTTAGGCAAGGTAACCATAGTCGAGAGAATGAGTACCCGAATAAAGAGTTGTTCTTGAACCAGTTTCTTGCTTACATCCTTTATGACGTTCGCTTTTGAATCGCGCCCATAGAATTTTCATTTCAAAACATTGCATGTAGGGAGGGCACTTATAATTTTAAAATTTATAAATTTCTAAAGGTTACTAGATGTTCTCTTCTTGCATATTTACGAAAATTGGATGCCAATTGCAATGTGGTGAAATTCTTCAAGTGATCAACAAATTACAATCCTTCAACGATCTTTTTTGTTTCATCTTTTGTGTCTGTATCCCGTGGTAAAAGTTTATCAATGAAGAAAAATACTAATACTGATAGTCCTAAAAACAAAAGAGAATAAATAGTATAAAACCAGACAAAAGCATCAGTTAAATTCTAAAAGCTTATATCAAGCCCTTAATAATAAAGTCATGATCCGGGAGTCAGGTTGGCCGAGTGGTTTCGAGAATGCCTTCTTATTAAGCTAGCGCGGGCTCAAGCCCGACTCGCTGCAAATATTTGACCGGCTATAATCCTGATCCCCTCAGGGAAAGCAATGGGAAACCACCCTAGAAACTAAAAAATTTCCCCATGAAAATTACAACGGAGAGGATAATCTCTCCGCCGACGCTCGAATCGGATATTGCGCTTGGAATAGGAAGATATAGTCATCATAATCATTATCAAACAAATTATAAAGAGAAAGTTAGACGCTTTCTTGGCGTCCAAATTCAAATCATATAAAAACCCATATATAAAGATTTTTTTTTTTTGTTGCGTTTGGATCACGCAAAGCTTCTGGTGTTTTCTTCGGTGAATCTTCTTTCTTGCAAGGCCAGGATCTTGATTTTTTTGTTTATCGAGTTCCATGGTCAGGCTATGTAATTTTCCCGGCCGGATGAGTGTGTTGATGTTAAAGGTACCCAGGTATGTATGGATTTTTGGCGTTATTCTTCCATTGTTTCTTCCTTGATTTCGTGATGGTCCGGGTCCCTCAGAATCCGAATGCCCGGTTGCTACTCGAGGGTGGGTAGATTGGTTACCACCTGGGGGTAATCTTGTTTGGCCTCTCACGATTCATGGTTGCTTGTTACGAAATGTTGTCCTGCGCATCCGCGAGGTTTTGTAGAACCAGAGATTGTCAGTTTCTGGAGCCGAAGGGCCGATTTTTTTAATAAATAGATTCACTTTGCTTCTTGCTGGGATCGAACTGTTGAAGCCTAGGTTGATGTTCTCCTAATCGGATTAGAAAAGTTGGTGGTCTAACCGACTGCGCTACCGGCACAGAGAATTTTATTTATATGTTTATATCTTTAAAAAATTCGTTTTTTTTCGCATTTATAGACAGGCACAAGAGCTGTTTGTTACAAGTGGGCATCTGGCCTACTCTCTAAGGGATTCAAGGCAGGGGGACGATCCAGGGGGCGAAGCAATAATCCCTCTGAAGGCGTGCCAGGCTTCGCAGTTAGTATATCACATACTACTAAAGGGAATTGTGCCTGTCTCTGTAACCATCTATGTTTCTATGTAACCCCCCCCCCAACAAGTGTTGGGAGGTGGGGTCCAGGGCGTGAGGGGTAGAGGGGTGGGGGTCTAGGGGGCTGCTAAAGGGCATTTGTTCATGTGTCTGTACCTATATCATCAAATACTACTAAAATTTGTACCTGTCTCTGTATGTACCTATCTTTCTATGTAGGGTGGTTAGTCAGGGGGTGGGGGTCCAGGGGAGTTCTAAAGGTGATTTGTCCCTATGTCTGTACCTATATATATACCTATGTGGGGTTGGGAGGTTGGGTCCAGCGGAAAGGTGGGGGTCCAGGTGGTTCGGGGTCCATGGGTTCTGGATGGGGAGTCCAGGGGGTAGGTTTACTGGGTTGGAGGGTGATCAGACTCGGGCGAGATGTTCAGGGGTTTGGGGAGAGTGTCGTGGGGATGGAGAGTGGTTGGAGATGGATGAGAGGAAGTGTTCAAGTGACGGGGGGGTCCAGGGGGCGAAGCCCCTTGGCTAGCAAGAGGCCAACCGAAGGCGGACATTGCAGCTAGTATATATATAAAGAGACGGTGTTGTTTCATTCGTTCATTCATTACTCACCTAAATTCAATACGCCCATAATGATGAACGGTTGTTGACAGCCGGCGAGTAGCCAGGAGGGCAATACGAGGTTGGTGAAACCGACTGTAAGCGATAGCGCCATCATTGAAGTTGAAATACTAAACACGCGGATTTTAGTTGGAAACGTTTGCACAAGGGCAATCAGCATAACACTGGTTTGAATTGATTTAATTCCGTCAAATAACATTAATGGGATCGAAGAACCAGTAATATATACGGGTAAAATAAGAAGAATGCCAATGAACAATTCAACGGCGACTAAAAAGCACAAACATTGTTAGAATATCCATAAAATACATAAAAATATTTTGGGAATAGTTTGATGAACTGAAGAATTCTTTCATGTTGGACCTCTATGATCAAATTAGAATATTTGATAAAAAATCACAAATTTAGGTCTCTGGTTCTAGAGTCGTATTCAAGTAATAATTGAGTTAAACAAATATTCTAATTTCACCATAAGTGGTCCAACCAGAAATAATTTTTTATTCATCAATCAAACCACCAAGTATATTTTATTTATCATTTTTAGAAACCTACCTATTATATATTTTTTATCAACGAAATGTACTAGAGTGGTTGTTAGTACTGCTAATGCTAGTGATATTCCTCCAATTATTATAGAATTAATGAAGCGGTCGATAGAAATATTTAACTGAAATATAATGAAAAAATTAATTTAAATTTCATAGTCTTGTGGAATTTTTTTTTCAAAAACAAAAATTACTCTGAGTTGATAGTTTTGTAGATTTATTTCAAGTTCTTCAGCAAATTTGATTTGATTTTTTAAAATAAATTTATAAAAACAAAGGACAAAGGCAAAGGGCTCAAATACCCCCCCCTCCCCTATTTTTCATACCGATTTCAAATGAAATCTAAAACTAAAAAACAGAAAACAATTTTTTTTTTTAAGAACCATTCAACAGAGATTTTTCGATCAATAATTAAAAAAGTTATAAAAATTGTAAATACATCAGAACATGAAGTACTCGCTCCTGTCGTATTTCTTGTTTGCATTATCTGGATAATATCACAAATTGTAGCAGATTCTGTGCTTCCGTAGAGTTCGATATAATCACTTTCCATGGCAAAGTATTGGGGAATCCAAATTGTAATACTTGAGCTTCTAACAAAAACAAAAACAAGAATCAACTAAGTAAATACATTAGTAGAGATTGTGGTGTTGGTGCAAGGTGAAACATCTTTAATAAAGATAAGAGTAAATAAATATTATATTTAATATTGATTTACTATGAGTAAAGGATACTAGGTCACTTATTTCACATTAAAATTAAAAAAATTAAAAGATATAAATTTTTTCTTTTTCAATATATATTATATATTTCGGGCTATCAACCCATTAATGTGAAATAAGTGACCTAGTATCCTTAACTCATAGTAAATCAATATTAATATTAAATATAATAATATTTATTTACTCTTATCTTTAAGTAATAACATATAAATAAAAATTGATTTATATTTACTGACTCTACCACATTTTTTATAATTTTTTAAACAATAAAAATTCTAAAAATTAGCTAGGAGCCCTTTTAGGAAATTAATAATTCTGTCATTTGAATTGAATCCCAATCACACAACCTTAAGCTATCAAAGTGTGTTTCTTTGAGATGGGCTCTTTAGCTTTAGAACTTCCGTCTCAAAATCTTTTTCATTTTTTTTTTCATTGATTTTGTTATTATTAATCGAAGATCCTTCCATAATGTATATTAGGTATGAAAGATTGATTGATCTTTATTATTAGCCTTCTCGGCTATTTTTTTTTTTACATTTATAGTTTACATTTATATTTTACATATAGTTTGACATATTAATTTACAATTTTAGGTACAAATAATATAATTCTTCACATTAACAGTTTCAATATAATAGGACATATTAATAAATATAATACCCTCCTAAAATCTCTAACTATCACCTCATCTCCTCCTTGAAATTCCTCATCTCGATCAGCTGATGAGTATTTCATCACCAAGTTCAATTATTTCTAAACAGAGAATTGCGTACAGAGCTAGATTTTCTAAGTCCTTTCGTGAAAAATGTGACATGTGATGAAATACCATCAGCTGATCGAGTGAGGAATTTCAAGGAAGGAGATGAGGTGTGATAGTTAGAGATTTTAGGTGAGCAAGAAGGTCAGATTGGACTAAGGGAATTTTAGAAAAGAAAATAGTGGGAAAAAACAGAATATGGATTGTAAAAATTGGGGTGGAGAAAATTGAAGTGCAGACATGAAGATCAAATAAAGCGGGGTTTCCAGAAAGATCCCGATGAAGAACCATTAAAAGGTCCCGATGAAGAACCATTAATCATTCCCCCAATAATTCCACCTGTGGTTAATAATGGCAACAATACTGAAACACCCGCTATTCGACACCAGATTCCAAATAGCCAGCGTCTCCACCGTTAGAACCTTCGCCAGCGAATCAACGAACCGTTTCTGATCCATCGCAAAACCCAACGACCTCAGGCACAAGACCTAAAAGAACATGCAAAGCGCCTCAACGCCTTATAGAAGGAATTTCGGAGGGAAGGTGTTGGATAGGCGTTGCTGAGGCAACGCTGGTTGTGTTTCTGTTGATTGTTGTTGTTTGTTTTGTTTTCTAATTCTTATGTGATATTTGATTGAATAAAGATTATTCGTTACCCAATTGAGTTGTGTGAATATTTTACTATTATGACGGACACAACAGTATAGCTACAATAGCTAATAAAGATTATTATCTTTGTAAAATGTATTCTTTTAATTTTCGTTTAAATATTATAAGACTGTCACATTGTTTTAACTCTGTTGGAATGTCATTATACATTTTTATGCCTTCATAAAATAAACTTTTTTGCGCACTTTTCGTTCTTCGAAATTGTATCATAATATTGTCTGCTTGCCTCGTTCGACCCCCCACTAATACTATTTTATTTCCTAATTCTATGGGCAGCATTCCCTTTATAATTTTAAAAATAAAAATACAAACATTATAGTACAACCTTTGCCTTATAGACATAAATTGCAATACTTGTAGCATTTCTTCCACCCTAGTATACCTATTACACTGTATTATTACTCTCATAGCTCGATTTTGCATTATCTGCAGCTTCGACAGCTGAGTCTCTCCCATTCCCACTAACAACGTCGCACAATATTCAAAATGTGGCGCTATAATTGATTTATAGACTATACATCTAGTATAGTCAGATATGCTATTTCCTATTCTGTTTAAGAAACTAATTTTTTCCCTATTTTCTTTAGCATGTAGTCGCAGTGATCATCAAATTTAAGTTCACTATCGATAATAACACCTAGATACTTTATCTTTTCCACGCGTTCTATTTCTGTGCCATCTAAACCTTTTAGTATTGTGTTTTTCCTCAGTTCTTTTCGCACACTTTTAATTAACATATATTTCGTCTTGGTAGCATTCATTTTCAGTCCATTATTATTCATCCACTTTTCAATAATGTGTAATACTTCATTCAGTCTCGTCTCAATCTCAGCACTGCCACCCCCTTCACATATATAATTGTGTCATCTGCAAACATTTTTATCGTGCATTCCTTTGGGCAAATCTGAATTATATCATTTATATACAACGAGAACAACAGTGGGCCCAATACAGATCCCTGTGGGACCCCGTACTCTGTTATAATAGATTTAGAGCATTGGTTATTAAATTTAACTTTTGCGTTCTATTATTTAGATATGACTTTAACCATTTTAATACCATTCCTCTCATTCCATATTGATATAATTTATCTAATAATATTTCCCTATCTACTGTCTCAAATGCTCGTTTCAAGTCCAGAAATATGACTCCTATTATTTCTCCTTCACTTATTGTGAGTTTCCAATCATCAATAACAGCTTGTATTGCCGTTTCACAAGAGTGATTTTTCCTAAATCCCGATTGGTGTTCCGTTATTATTTTGTTGTTTTCTATATAGATTTCTATTTGGTTTTTTACCACCAATTCCAATACTTTTTCATAAATCGGCAATACATTTATTGTCCTATATTCACTTGCTTTGTTTGGTTTTGCTATTTTAGGAATTGGTATAATTGTTGATGTTTTCCATCCCTCAGGGCATATGCCCCTACTTAACGAATCATTTATTATACCCATTAATTCTCTCTTTATAACTAGGACGCTTGCTTTCATTAAGTCACTACTTATTCCTTCATCGGTTCCTTTCTTGTGTGGCAAGTTCATAATGATTCGTTCAACTTGGTGTACATCAACCAATTCAAAATTTTCTATCATTCCCTTGTTTTCTATAGTATAAATAGTTTTTTGACTGTTGCTTTCTCTATTTATTGTCTTAGTTATATCCTTAATACTCTTTGTATAATATAAATTAAATTTATCTGCTAACTCACATTCCTCTGTATTATTTAATATTTCAAAATCGACATTATGTATCTTCCTTGTCCCCGTATCTTCTCCTTTTTATTATTTCTTTTAGAGTTTTCCACATCATTCTCGGATCATTTTTATTCTTGTCTATCATATCTTCATAATATTCTTTCCTTTTCCTTCTAATCAATTTGACTACCATATTTCTTTCAAATTTAAATTGAAGCCAAGCTTGTTCGGTATTCGTATTTAGCGCCGTAGTATATGATTCATCTCTTTTCTTCGTAGCTATTCTTATCTCCTCCGAGTACCATTTCTTCCCTTCCCATATTTTTGGTATCCTAAATTTTTTCTTAGGTGCAGTCGTGTCTAATGCACTCACTATACTCTGAACAAATTTCTCAGCTCTTAAGTTTAATTCTAGCTCGTCGTTATGTTCGAGACTTGTTTCCACTGTACTGAGGAATTCCCCTATGTGAAATTTACTATAATCTCTACTGGTAATTTCTCTATATTTTTCATATTTTTTGTTTATAACAAATTCAACGCTTATACATGAATGATCTGTTATCTTTGGTTCATCATGTACCCTACAATTTATATTAATATTAGCGAAAACTACATCTATCAATGTTTTACTATCTTTCGTAACTCTCGTTGGTTTATCAACATATTGTTTCATACCCAAACATAGCATTTCTGTTTTTAATTTTTTCGTATAAAAAAAAGAGCGGAACGAGCAAAGTAAAATTTAAATTGCAAAAAATTAATTCTTGAATGAAATCGAAATTTTCCAAAAATGCAATTTTTCTAGAGTTTTAAAATATTAATTCGTTTTAATTTAATTTTAATTATTTTAACTTTTAAACATTTGTATTTCTTTTAAAATAATAGGTACCTAAACGTCAATTTTTAAACAACGCAGTTCTAAATGTCTTACGTTAGATGGCGTATTTCTTAATTGAATCGTTATACTGTTTAGGAATTTCTTTTTTATTCGCCGTTTACTTCTTGTTTTCCAATAGATGACCATATGGCCAAATATTGACTGGCGGTGTGTTGAACTACTAAAATTTCAAAAAATTTCCTCATTACAAATACAAATATTTTACCACAAGAATGAACTTTCTACGATTTTCTCTTCGTAAGTTATCGTGGGTAGGTATCTGAATTCAGACACACAGACATAGAAAAACATTCACAAAGAGAAACAAAGAGGTTGTCCTCTGCTTGATGCAAATAAACATACACACATATATATCGAAATTATATATCTGTATATATATTACTAGCCGCAAGGCACGCCCCTGGACCCCAACCCACGAATATCACCCTCATACTACACTCCCCCCGACCCATCCAGGACCCCTACCCCCGCACCATGAACCCGTGCCCAACCCCCGCCTCCATACCACAGAACCAAAACTCACCCCCCACTCCAACCCACCACACTCCCCGAAACCCACCCAGCACCCCAACCCCCGCCCCGCCCCCACACCACCCACCTTGGGCCCCCAACCCACGAACCCCAACCTCACCCCCCACTCCAACCCACCACACTCCACGAAACCCACCCAGCACCCCAACCCCCGCCCCCCACACCACCACTTCAACACTCTAACCTGCACCCCCACCTCGGACCCCCACGCCCTACCACCCCACTACGCCACTGGACCCTCACCTGACCCCCCCATCCACCAACCTTGCACCCCCCCCCCCCCCCCGTGCCCCCTACTCCGCCATACTCCCTCACTCCACCGCCATTCCACTCCGCGCATCCCATGCCCTAACCCACCCCCACTCCACCCCCGCACCCAGTTTTTGCATTTCTAGCCTTCTAGTGACCCACAGATTATGTAAACAAAATTTGGTTGAGTTTGGTCCAAGAGCAAGAATTTTCATTTTTTGACCCCCCCCCCCCATTTTAGGTGGTTAGTTTTTGCATTTCTAGCTCTCTAGAGTCCCACAGATTATGTATACAAAATTTGGTTGAGTTTGCTCCAAAAGGCAAGAATTTTCATTTTTGGACCCCCCCTTTTTAAGTGGTTAGTTTTTGCATTTCTAGCTCTCTAGAGTCCCACAGATTATGTATACAAAATTTGGTTGAGTTTGCTCCAAGGGCAAGAATTTTCATTTTTTGACCCCCCCCCCCATTTTGGGTGGTTAGTTTTTGCATTTCTAGCTCTCTAGAGTCCCACAGATTATGTATACAAAATTTGGTTGAGTTTGCTCCAAAATGCAAGAATTTTCATTTTGGACCCCCTTTTTAAGTGGTTAGTTTTTGCATTTCTAGCTCTCTAGAGTCCCACAGATTATGTATACAAAATTTGGTTGAGTTTGCTCCAAGGGCAAGAATTTTCATTTTTGACCCCTCCCCATTTTGGGTGGTTAGTTTTTGCATTTATAGCTCTCTAGAGTCCCACAGATTATGTATACAAAATTTGGTTGAGTATGGTCAAAGAGCAAGAATTTTCATTTTTTGACCCCCCCATTTTGGGGACGCCCCCCCCATTTTGGGTGGTTAGTTTTTGCATTTCTAGCTCTCTAGAGGCCTACAGATTATGTATACAAAATTTGGTTGAGTTTGCTCCAAGGGCAATAATTTATATATTTTTCTCCTTCCCCCCCCTTTTTGGGTGGTTTTTCGGGGGGAATTTTTTTTAAACAAAAGTTGTCAGAAATCACATCCCCTACAACTTTGCTCATTATAAAATTTCCCGTAGAGTTAATAGTTTAAGAGTTATTTGATAATTTTCATTCGTGCACTCCCCAAACCCCCTTTTGGGGTAAAAATATCAAAACGTTATATAGCTAAAACGTAAGTTAGAAGACCTCTGATACAAGTATGAAATTTCATAATAATCCCTTCAGCCGTTTTGACGTGAATCGTGAGCAACTTTTCGCGGAAACCACTGAAACAGACAGACATACAGACAGACATACATACAGACAGGAATTTTGTTGAGGGTGTTTTCGTTCATAACTTTGCTTGAAACGTGTGCAACCAAAATTTGGCGTGATTTGGACCAATGTACAGACAAAACCTTAATTTTATATATATAGATTTATTTGTTTGAGACTATAGTTTCTAAGGCTTGGCCCTCATCATCAGTCTTTTTAATTATAAATATTATTTTTCATTAGATCAGTATCGCGTGGATATTGAACATTTTTTTTTGTTTTTTGAAATTTTTTTTTCCTTCTTTTCCTAGCTAAATAGTCAGGTAGAATTAAAATATTTTAATTAAATTTAAGAAAATTTTTTTCAATTTTTTTTTCAATATTCACGCGATACTGATCTAATGAAAAATAATATTTATAATTAAAAAGACTGATGATGAGGGCCAAGCCTTAGAAACTATAGTCTCAAACAAATAAATAATATTATATACAGATATATAATTTCGATATATATGTGTGTATGTTTATTTGCATCAAGCAGAGGACAACCTCTTTGTTTCTCTTTGTGAATCAACAACTCTGCTACTCTCGGCAAAACAAAAACTTTTCAATTATATAAAAACATGTTTGAAAATGATTTTTTCACGTTCCAGACATTTTTCAACACACACTTTTTGCTTGAATCCTGGAAGGCAGACTTCGCCTGCTTATCGGAAATACCAGGTAATAATAGAAAAAGTTACTTACAATCCATTGATTATAAATATAAAAAGCCCTACGATTAAACGACTTAGATAAGGCTTTTTGAAGAGCATCGTAAATCCTTTCGACTTATTTTTCATATTTTGCCAGACTGTGATATTTGGATCGATTATTTCAATTTCCATTGTTGGTTCGAGTTTTTTGAACTATTAATAAAAAGAAAAAAAAATTGAATTAAAAAATATTTTATACCTAAGTATTTTTTTTTTTGTTTTCAAATAATTAAAAGTACAATTACAGTTGAAGTAAATAAATATATATTTTGCATTAATTATTATAATTATTATTCATTCTTCCCTAAGAACTTAACATAACTTCCATAATATTTACTTCCTCCATTATTTACTTCAACCAGATTTGATTTACTCTTAATAAAATCAACAACTCTGCTATTATCGGCCATGACTTTACAGACTTGACAATGAAACAACTAATTCTTCAATTATTCAGTATGCACTTTATAAATCTACATACCGGAAATGTTTCATTTTTTTTAAGATGGTTCCATTTATAGACTGATTTGAGAACTTCCAGGGCTTCATTTGTCCCTGCCTTTTGATAATAGGAATTTAGGCGTTTCTTCTACTAAAAATGTAATATAAACAATAATAGCATTGGAACTGTCAGAACTAACAAAATATAAAGCCTCCAGGATTCAAAGTAGATCGTTCCAATTGAATATTCGAAAGTCAATGGAATAATTCCGATTGCAAGAACTAAAAAAGTTAATATATTTTAGAAAAAAAATTATATTTATGTATATAAAAGAGGTAAATAAGCAAATATTACTTGGTAAGAAAAAGTTTTCCTAATAATTTTCCAAAACCGCAAAACACAGTCATAATTGGAGTTAATTTTTGCGGATGAAATTCACTCATGATGGCTATAGGAACTACATGTTGATTCGCTGTACTGTAAATGAAATCATTAAAATAAGTATAATTTAATATAATTAAATAAACAATACATAATAATAATTGGAATTAAAATTGTTTTTTTTTTATCCTTTTATTAATTTAATATTTAATCTCTAACGTTACGAGAATCGAAGATGGATGAATTTCAATCAGTGAAAGTCATAGGACCGACTCAAGGATATGTGACATTTCCTTCTAGAGCGGTCAGGTTTTCATAGCCAGATCATCTTTCAAGTGAATCTTCTTAGTGCAAGTTACAAAAAGATTCGAGTGAAAAGAAAAAGTAAAGTATTTTTATTAAATTTTGAGCACTTATATGGCGATCATCATGCTAATATGCCAGTGTATCCAGAAATTCCATCATTAAAGTATTTTATTAAGATTGGCGAGGCCAGATGTATAAGTCTAGCTATTGTTAAGCCATACTTTGAATAGCTATGCTTCGATTCGAGTAAAGGTAAATATATATTTCAGAATTAAATATTTCAAAAAAAATAATAATCATTCAAATATCTATTTAAAATTTTAAATATATTTAGTTCTTGTTAAAAAATCCTAAGGCATTTCAAGTTTTTTTCACGTGTAGAAATGGGTTGCGCAAGAGCAGAAGAGCAGAAGAGTTTAGTGAATTTTTACAATCTCGTACTCGAGTCTTTGCCAGATAGATTAGGAATGGACTATGCGAAATTTTGAAATTACCTAGAAAATTTAGCCATTAATCAAATTACCAATATACAATATTTAGTTTGGCGAGAGTTGCAGAGTTGATGATTCATAAGGAGGAATAAATTGGTTTGTTTAGTGACCAGCTTACTATAACAACAAAACAGATTTACCTACATCCAATCAGATATTTATTTCAAGCCTAGCAGAGATTCATAAGGAAACATCTTATTCTCAATTATATATAGAGATATGTATATTTGCATTAAGCAGAAAACAGACTCATTGATTCCATATAATAAAAAAAGAATAAAGACGTTAGTTTCTTGCTGCGACATCCTTCCATCTTTACTTTTCGGCCGCCCTCTGCTCCGTGTGCCACGTGGGCGATTTTCCTTCACGATTTTTGCAAGGCGGTCATCCGTCATTCGTTCCACATGTTCCCCCCATCCTCTCCTTCTCACATCGATCCATTGTACTATATCCTGGATTTCGCTTAGTTCTCTTAGATCATTGCTGCGGATTCTATCCCTTAATGTTTTCCCATGTATAGCCCTTATTATTCTCATCTCTGTTGTTCGGAGTAGTTGTTGGGTGGTAGTTGTTGATGCTCTGGTTTCTGCTGCATATGTTAACACGGGACGTACGCAGGTCTTATAAATTCGTACTTTGCTTTTTGCTGACATATATTTGTTTTTCCAGACCAAACCATATAGACATCCAGCTATCCTAGCACCTTTTGTTACTTGGGTTTTAACCTCTTGGCTCAGATCTCTGTGCGCCGAAATCTCGGCTCCCAAATAGTTGAATTTTTCAACTTGATCTAATGTTATATTTTTAAGTTTGATTTCACACTTAAGATGTTCTTTCGCTATCACAATACATTTTGTTTTTTCAATGGATATTTCCATATTTAATCTTTCTGCAATTTGGTCGAATTGAGATAAGAGAGTTTGCAGATTTTGCTCGCTGTCCGACACCAAAACCACGTCATCAGCATAGCACACAGCCTGTATGGAGTTTTCTCCCATTTTGTATCCAAGATGGGTCGTCAAATATGATAAAATTTTATCCATAATGAGATTGAAGAGCAAAGGACTTAACGAATCGCCCTGCCTCACTCCACTTGTTATTGAAATAGATCCCGATATCTTGTTATTTGATTTGATTTTTGCTCTTGTATTTGTGTTTAAATCCTTTATTATTCTAATTAATCTTTCTGGAACCTCTCTTTCTCTGAGACAACCTATTATATCTTCTAATCTTACCCGATCAAAAGCTTTTTTAAGATCTATGAAACATAAGTATGCCGGGTTGTTGAATTCGATTGATTTTTCAACTATTTGTCGTATAATAAATATAGCGTCAGTTGTTGAGCGGTTCTTTCTAAAACCCTGTTGTTCCTCTCTCGGTTTAATGTAGACCAGCAGTTTGTTAAGGATAACTTTAGTAAAGAGCTTTAGGATAGTATTTAGTAAAGTTATACCACGATAGTTATTAAGGTCTGCTTTACTACCTTTCTTAAATATAGGAATTATTAAGCTCTCTTTCCAGGACTTAGGGATTTCACATTGTGTCTGCTTAAACTATTAATAAATAATATGTTATTATTTTAGTTATAATTTTATTATTCAAAAATGAAGAATAAATTTGTAAATAATTATTGAATAATTTAAAAGGCTTGGAATGTAAATTATTTGCAACTTGTACATTAATAGAGAGAAGAGCCGATTTAAGCATACTTACCTGGCGCAAAATTTACCATGATCATTAAGGTGGTTATTTCATGGCGAGACCTGCCCATTGCACTAAGGACGGGTTGACCCGTGCGATTGTCCCAAATGTGGCCAACTCGGGCGCGCAATTTTTGGTAGTCGGGTCTGCGTTCGCGCTAACCCGGACATATAAATAATCAAGCATATTTCTATAATAAATATATCTAAATTTGAAACTATCATGGTACAATTTAGATTTCTATATATTATATAACAATAATCTTTTTTTTTAATCTCTCACGTGTTCTGTTAGAAATCTTAACTCTACTTCTATCGGGAATTATACCGGGTGAGTTTTTTATCTTGAGACAATCTTATAATTCAAAAACGGTGCATTATATGAAAAAAAGTTTCAAATAAAAGTTGATTTATATCAAGGAGGAAACGAAACCACGTTATTGTTTGTCGATCTAGAACAAACTTTCAAGGGTATTTCGAGGTCAAGTTCTGTTTTTTAAATGGAAACCTATATGTTTCTGTACATATTCTTAATCTAGAAAAAAAACTGAACAACTTTCATAAAAACTATTTTTTTATTCGACATCAAATAAACAAAATATTAAATCAATTAGATCTCAAAAAAAATTTCTAATAATTATTTTTAACAATGATTCAACTTACTCAATTAATAATGATCAAATATTTAATTATTAAATAAATAATTTAATAATAATTTTGCGACACTGTTCTGAATTATTCCAGAGTCTATCGCAAGTCTTCTGGATTAATTCCAGTTCCAATTTCGTTATTTTGGCCTTTTATGTTTCTTCGTAGCCTTTACATTTCCTGTTCTTTTTTTTTAATAGATTTACAATACGATGAAATGAAGCTCCTGAGGGCAAAATTATTTATTTAATAATTAAATATTTGATAATTAAGGTAGTTGTTTCGCGACAATACCAGCAAAAAGTTAATGCTCAAGTATATAGAACAGTCAATAAGGATTCATAGTTCATAAGGCCAACACTTTTTGCTGTTTTTGTACCAAATCTAGCCAATCCCGTGCTCGTTTGAGAAATTTGACAACATCGAAAGAGATTGAATATTTTTATACATGACATTAAAATGACAGATAAAATGAATGATAAAATACATTTTAAAGGTCGATTTATTAATCAAAAAGTTCTAAATAAACGATTAAAAGCTGTTGCGGTAATGAATGAGGGAAAAAAACGAAAAAAATGTGTACTAAGAGTGCTAATGTAGGTACCCGAATAATTGAAGTGGGCGAGTTGGCGAATAACCTAACCTGTTGTCACTGTCAGAAAGATATTTTATTAAAAAATATTGTTGATGAAAGGCGATTAGGTTTGAATTCTATTTTTTCAATAAAATGTCAAGATTGCTATACATTAACTCATGTCAGTACTGGAAAGAAACATACATTTTGGGTGGTTAGTTTTTGTATTTTTAAACTTCTAGGGGGTCCGCTGATTATGTGTACAAAATTTGGTTGAGTTTGCTAAAATGGCCTAGATTTCGCCCCCCCCCCCCCCCACCATTAATTTTGGCCCCAGAAAAAATATTTTCATTATTATAGGTTTATTTTATTGTATATTTCATTTTTCTTGTTTTTTTTTTTAGTTTGAAAAGATTATAATTTTAAATTTTAACCCCCCCCCCCCCTCTTAATTTTGGGTCGATATGCACCAAAATCTAACCAGCTCTTAATGTCAATGGGCCAAAACTACGTGTGAAATTTGGTTTCGATATTGACACTAGTTTTTGAGCTAGCTCGTCCACAAAAATTTGGTAACGCACAGACTAACTAACAGACTAGCAGACATTTTGAGAAAACAATTATTATTTCGAAAAAAAAGAAGAAAAAAACGCTTCTTTCATGCACGATCACAATACTTGACCATACACCCTGTATGGTAAAGTAAAAAATGATTAGCCATACCCTTATCCAGAAAAAAAATTAAACTTATATACTTTAAAGAGTGAACTAATAATAATAAAAATAATAATATTTTCAAAAATTTCTATAAATATCGTTTTGTTATTTTTTAACAAATGTAATCAACGCCTACGTTACATCTTATGAAAATTATAATTTTGAAAAAATCTAGCGCACGCGCGCTTTCTACTTTCTACTCCCTCTTTCGCTGGTTTAATAAATGCGCTGTTGCCAAAATGTTTTTAGTGAGAATTTTTTTATATACATTTTTCATTATTTATTCCTTATTATCTCAGAAACTGTGTTGTAACTATGAATCAAAATTGTCTTAAAATATGTATTGGTTATTGTTTAATGTTGGTTTAGTTTTTTATAAAAATTGTACGAAGGGTTTCTTAATTATAATTAAATATGTATGTAAACTTTCCGATATCCCGTATAGTGCAATGCTAAAGAGCCCGAAAAAATCGATTTTTGAAATTAAATATCTCCGGAACTGTATTGTTCATCAATTTCGTTTTGCCACCAATCGATGCACAAGTATTTCAATAATAATATATCTAAATTTCAGAAAAATCCTACGAAATCGCATTTGGCGGAACAACTACCTTAA